>CAKAKR010035460.1:0-13037 GCA_916700685.1 Adelosebastes latens
TATATATATATGTATATATATATATATATATATATATATATATATTTCTGTTTTGAATATACAAAATGTCATAAAAACATTTTACAAATATGGCTTCACAAGAGCCAGCTAGTCAATGCATGTGTGACTGCTTTCTCTGACAGTGGCTCATTCAGAGAAAAAGTTATTTGTGGCTTTCAAAGAGTGTTTATGATTACTGACTGAAATCAATGGGTGTGATGGTTTTGAAGTATTGTCATAATTGGAAGACATTTCTGTTAATGTTGAAAATATTCTATTGTAGAAAAGGATTACTAAAATATAATCTTTTTATAACAGCACTGTGTTGGTGAACAAAAACTTTGTATTTGTGTTTATATTAGTATTTTGTGTTAAATATTATATTTTGGATTATAGATAATCCTGTAAATTGCTGAATGAATTAAACCCAGCAATATTTCTTTCCCTACTGTCTTCACACCGTTACTTAATCTGTCTGCACTGTGCTGATACTCTGTTCTCAGACTGCAGGTCTTGAGCCATGTCGGTATGCTCAGCCCTACTGAACCGCCGTGTAGCTGGAGGCTGCTGCAGGGTGTTGTGTGGTGTTCCTCCACCGTTCCTCCACATCAGATCAGCCAGTGTAGCTGAGTCGGGCACAAGGAGATCTGATGAAGAACAACTCTGGCAGGAAGCAGGGTACCTGCCGTTCTCCAAAGCCAAGATAGGATCTTTCTTTCAGCAAAGGCCAGTGCTAAAGAACCCATTTCTAGAGGATGCCTTGCTCAGAGGATACCTGAGAAGACACCTGCCCCAGGAGGTGAGGAGGGAGCACAGCTGTGCCTTCAGCTGCTGTTGGAAATATACTATACATAAGCTGAGGTCTTGTTCATAATCTATGTGTCCATGTGTGTATATACTTGTTCACAGGCAGCTTTCTCAGACTTGTGTGCATTTGGAGAGCGTGTGGCAAAGGAGGTGGACGGATGGGGCCGTGAGTGTGAGGTTACTCCTCCACGGTTGGTGCACTTTGACCCCTGGGGTCGCAGAGTGGACCACATCGTGACCTCCCCGGCCTGGAAACGCATGAAAGACCTGTCGGCACAGGAAGGACTGGTTGCCATCGGATATGAGAAGTCATTTGGGGAGTGGAGGTTAGGAGACTGTTGTACTTCCTTTTTCGGTTTAGCTCATATGTCATTTTCAGTTCCATAAACATTTTTGGCAGTTTCTAATAGGATAAGTTGTTCTAAATAAGAAAAGTGTAATTGTGTGTGTGTTCCAGTCGTGTGTACCAAATGAGCAAGTTGTACATCTTCTCTCCCTCGTCTGGTCTCTACACCTGTCCTCTGGCCATGACTGACGGAGCTGCTAAAGTCATCCAGGTGTGTCAGAAAAATAAATCCTATATCGTATACTGTGCTGTATGTCTTAGACCAAAGACTGTATATGAAGATGGACAACGCGTCGCCGCTTCCTCCCATTGCACTTATATCCCAGATACGGGAGCTGCCATCTTGAGATTTTGACGTCATTTGGAGCCAGAGTCTGCGCAGTAGTGATCGGGCGGTGGAGCCGTGGTATCGAGGTCACCCGCTTGAACCAATCGCGAGCCGAGTGTGGCCACAGCTGTCAATCATGATGTCTCACCCCCTTTTTATAGCATCAAATAACTAATTATAACAAAACTTACGGAAACATTAACACTTGAACGTACATAAGCGCGATAAGAACTACTTAAAATGACAGAAACCAGCTTTGGGAAAATTTTACTGTTTTTACTTAACACGGAGGAGGTGGGCTTTATGATCTATACTGCAGCCAGCCAGCTGGGGGCGACCAAGATGTTTTGGCTTCACTTTTGGGGAGCTGTCATGTCGTCCATCTTTATATACAGTCTATGTCTTAAACCAACACCATCATTATTTCGGTGGCTAAAAACTAATGTAAACAAGAAGCTTGTTTTTCATGTTGTTTTTACAAGAGCTCATGTGCATGACAGAGACAGTAATGTGGCGAGGGTGCAGTAGGATGAAGTGAAAGATCCTTATCCTTAGCTATATCCGAAATTCAGTCCAAAATTAAGACTACAGCTGGAATAAGCTTGTAAACATAGTGAGTGATCATCTGCCTGTGTATGTGAAGTCCATAGGTGTTTCATGGCCAGTAGATGAAGCCTACAGTCGTTTGACCACCCGTCAGCCTGAGCGTTTCTGGACATCTGGACAGTGGATGACGGAAAGACAGGGAGGATCTGACGTGGGTCAGTAGTGACGCTCACAGTTGTCTTACATGATCCAGTATCAATGTCAGCCTTCAGATTAAAGGTTACAGTACAACAGTGGCCACTGTCTGTATTTGAAAGAGCTTGTGACAATTGTTTAGATTTCATAAAGAAAAACTCCAGAAAATGTCATTAAATGTTAGACTATCCAGTTATGTCCCAGTGATACTTAATCGTTACTTGTATTATCTGTTGAGGAAATTAGATTAAATACTCACCCAGTTTCTGTTGTGCAGAACAAGACTTGATTATTGTAATGCATTATGAGTTTCATCTCCTCAGCCAGTGGCACAGAGACGGTGGCTGTTCCCCAGATAGACGGTTCATACAAACTACACGGCTTCAAGTGGTTCACCTCTGCTACAGACGCAGACATGACTTTCACACTGGCCAGGGTGCAGGACCGAACAGGAGCAACCACACCGGTACTGCTGACATCCTCTAAAACCAGTCATCACTCCTCTTGAATGACTTACAAAGTGATGTCATTGCACTGTATGTGTGCTTGTCTCTGTCCCACAGGGCAGCAGGGGTTTGTCTTTGTTCTACGCAGAGGTGAGTAGAGATGAGGATGGCCGGCTGAAGGGTGTAGAGGTTCAGAGACTGAAGGACAAGCTGGGCACAAGACAGATGCCGACTGCTGAGTTACTGCTGGACGGCCTGCCGGCACACAGGGTCAGTTACACATGATCACTTATGAAAGAGGACCTATTATGCTCATTTTCAGGTGTATACTTGTATTTTGGGTTTCTACTAGAACATGTTTACACGCTTTAATGTTCAAAAAATGCTTTATTTTTCCTCATACCTGCTGTGCTGCAGCACCTCTTTTCACCCTCTGTCTGAAACGCATCTTGTCCTGAAAAGCTCAGTCTGCTCTGATTGGTCAACCTAACCAAACTTTTTTAGACTCAGCTCCGCTTTAACTAGCTTTGTTTAAGGGCGTGCCAAAGTAGCCGCTAGGCAAAGTGTGTTACTTGGTGACATCACCATGTTATGGAAGAAAAGGCAGGACTTCAAGCTAGGCGTTTCAGGCAGTTCAGGATCAGTGTTTCTGTGGGGTAGAGTAACTCCATTTGGACTTGGGCTTTGTAACTTTGCAGACCTTTTACATGCACAAAAAAATATATAACACGATGAAACAATGGGAAAAAATACAGAAGCATAATCGCACCCCTTTAAAGTAATGATAAACTGTAGATTCCCTCTCTGGTCTATGCACATATGATTAATGCCAGTGAAGCCACGTCGGGTCAGGTACAGCTCACTTTGTTTATACTAAAGTGTATTTTTTTACTTGTGATTTAATCTTTCTGATGAGACAATGCCAGCTGATTTGTTTTGACATTAAATTAATCTTTATTCCCTCTCTTCATTTCCAGCTCTCAGAGGAAGGGAGAGGTGTGGCCTCCATAGCCAACATGCTGACTATAACCAGGATACACAACAGCGTCTGTGCAGCAGCTGCAATGAGAAGGCAGGATACATACTGCTCATACTACCGTGCTGAATCCTCCTGCACTTATTTCTTAACACATGCTATAAATAAGCTGATTAATAATATGTGTGTGTTCACAGGGTGGTCCAGTTAGCCCGTGACTATGCCACTCGCCGCACTGCCTTTGGAAAGCTTCTTAAAGACCACCCGCTGCACATACAGACTCTCGCTAGGATGGAGGTGAGCTGGCAGGGGGTGGACAGACCATACAAACTCTATACAAAGTTTCCCATCATGCCTCAGCCATGCTTGCTTCTGCCATGGATAGGTGGAGACTCGTGGAGCGCTCCTTCTGGTGATGGATGTGTGTCGTCTGTTGGGCCGAGAGGAAAGCGGCATGGCGACCCAGCTTGATGCACACCTGCTACGTCTGCTCACTCCTGTGGTCAAACTGTACACTGGGAAGCAGGTGAACGGCTTGTACAAATGTGTTAGTAACCTCTGTGTTTTGATAGCAACCTTACTGTCTTGGTTTTGTTTTGTGTCAGGCGGTGGCTGTGGTGTCGGAAGGTTTGGAAAGCTTCGGTGGACAGGGCTACATCGAGGATACAGGGTTGCCTGGACTACTTCGCGATGCACAGGTAAGGTCAATACATAAATATCAACAGTATTTTACAGTTTTTGCAATATTGAAGCTTTCCTGTCTCTTTCTCTTGCAGGTGTTGAGTATATGGGAAGGTACAACAAATGTTCTGTCTCTGGACGTGCTGCGCTGTGTGGCTCGTAGCTCAGGAATGGTTCTTCACGCTTATTTCACCCATGCCAAGGTACAGGGTCATGGAATGAGCCTGTCAAACGAGTTCAGTAACTAATCTATGAGAGAGAGGAACAGGAATGTGATGTGCACTTGTTTTCTTCTCCTTTTAGTCCCTGCTTGCAGGTGCATCGAGTGTTTCCACATTGGCCCCGGCGGTGAAAGCAGTAGACGGTGCACTCTCTGAACTGGAGGACTTTGTTCAGGTAGCAGCTACGAAAGCACCTGGATACCTGGAACTAGCAGCCAGAGACTTGGCATACAGCCTGGCTCGCATCTACATAGGTAGGTATCACAATCACAAACAAAAGAGTACCTCACCGATTTAGCATTGCACTCCTCTAACATTGACGGACACTCGATAAACAGTAAAAAATGAAAACTAAATCAAAATCTATGCAGCAAAACCAGAGATATCGTCTTTTTTATTCCATTCTTTCTTCTTCCCTGTCAAAACCTGGCGCCTACATTACCCACAATGCAACTCCACTACTAACAGTTTGGTCAGAGATTTGTGAGTGTAATGCTAGTAGAGGCTAATTTACCCTCAAGCTGTAAGCCTCAAGCAGAGATGAGGAGCAGGCTACAGAGGTCTGGTACACTCACTTCTTTTTATCTCCACATCCCCAGATTCTTGAAATGTTCAAACTTGTAGTCTTAAGACTCAAGTGACATCACTTGAGGCAATTTATTAGACTTCACACAGCTCCCACTGGAGCCACAAAAGGCTTTATACAACTTTTTTCCTCATATGCAGTAGTACTCCCCAAGACCTGTAAACAGACTTTCATATGTAAAATCGGTGGTGTTCCCCTTTAATTATCTGGATGTTAACAGGTGCCCTTCTCATTGACCATGCATGTTGGAAAGGAGCCTCTTCATCTGACACCTATGCAGCTCTCAGGTAAAAAAAAAAAAAGAAAAGAAAATTAAAAGAAAGTTAAATTCATCCTTCTTTCAGGTTAAAAAAATACTTTTCATTTTCCTTTATCAGGTGGTGTGAACACGACTTGTGTCCTGTGGCGACTAAACAGGCGAGAGGCTGCTATGATCTCAGCACAGCACCCCTCGATGCTGCACTGGTGTATGACCAGCCGATCCAAGGCTGAAGGTTCACTGACCATGGATTAACCTCTTTGATTCTGCAGCAGATCTAGTTATTGTATCCCACATTTTATTTAATATTGTAGAGTGAGACTATGTTTTATTGAAAAAACTAAAACCCACTTCAGTATAAGCACAGCAATCAAACTGAAAATTGATTTTCTAATACAATGAACTTCTGTCTAATGTGATTTTGGTATTTTTGATATTTACTTCTATATATAAAGTATCTGCAATATATATTTTTATCTGCAATACATAGGGAAATATAGATTCACATTTTTGCAGTATACAAATGATTTTTGAGGCCTGGATGTGTGAAGTGGATATTTTAAATATGTCCCCAGGTTTTTCACATTCAAAGTCATGACTCCTCTCATAGTTATTAGACTTTTGAGGTGAGAGTCAGCAAAGATAAACAGACCACAAATTATCTAGAGCAGCTCAGAAAGCAAGAGGGAGTTTTACATAAAGTACATGCTGCCTTCAGAACTATTGGAAAAATTGAACGTGTGAACTCCTAATCTATTTTTTTAATAGTTTTTGGAGTTTGCAGTTTTGCACAATTTATACACCAGCTAATTATTTTAAACAACACTAGGATTAATTATCTTGTATGTTTAGTGTATCATTGGGTTTTATTGTTGCCAAACTATATCTGAAATTAAATGAGGGCAAAGCATGCATAACAATACTACCAAGTGATTCACAGTAGCCCTTTTGGAAATCATTTCATTTCATTTCAAAATGTATTACATGTAGAATACAAAAAAATAAATAAAGAAATAAAGAAAAAGAATGATCATACCAACAAGTGGAAAGTCAGAAACAAGTAGTATTTACATACAATGAAAAGCATAAGAAAAATAAATTGTCAACACTTGATGCCTTTATTTACATATTCGAAAAGGAGTGAGATATACATACATACATATACTCTAATTAAATTTTCCTAAATTTGTCTAACTATAATTATTATTATTATTTATAATTATTCCAACTATAATTATTACCTTTAATCTATGTCATACAGAAATATAAATTAAATAAATACATTAATAAAGAATATGTAAAACATACACTCGATTTACGTTTTTTTCTTCTTATATTTTATATTTCAATATCGTTGAACTTGAAGTTTCCGAGGAGTCCTTGAAGGCAGCACACACGTCTGGTTGGAAAAACAGTAGGTGGGGTTTCAGACTCTGCTGTGTACACCATGTACACGGACATTGAATCTGGTCGGACAGCACCTAAAAGAGGCTTAAAGAAACAAATCATAGATGTTAAAGTGAAGCTGCAACAACGAGGTGTATTTTAAGCTTGTTTCAGGTCTGAATTGCAGGAGTAAAACAACCCAAACCACAGTCCTGTAGAGCAGCATGGACTTGGCTGCAGGATAAAGTGGATCATGTGTTGTGCTGTTTACCTGTCGGTTCTGCTGCTGCTGGTGTCCAATCACCAGCAGGTCACCTCGGGTTCCCATGTCCTCAGGATCCAGCCTGGAGACGGATTACTAGCCGGGCTGTCTTCAACAAACGCCTCACTAATGATGTTTCAAAACAGCAACGATGAGGTCAGTGACATTTGATTTGTGTTGGAAATGCTATTGACTGTTAATTTGACTACCAAAATATTAACATCATTTATCATTTATCATGAAATTTGGTTCTCTCTGTGTGTGTGTGTGTGTGTGTGTGTGTGCTGACTGGTTTTGATATTTGTGCCCATGTTTCTGTCTGAAGCTGTCAGGTTTGTCAGCAGGTTTTTCCAGCTGTCACATGATTAGTATAGAGACTACGGTCATGAATGAAGTTCAACTGCTCCATTAAATAAGACACGTGCATGTTCACATCAGGGCAGGTGTCAAGATCCTCCAGATACAGGTGGATAGATAGATAGAAGTGTAATGATATATTTGTTTATGTATTTTGCACAATTTAAGTCTACACAACATAAAAAAATAAATGAATAATATGCAGTGCAGGAAGAGACAAAAAACCCACTGGGCTTATCTGAAGCCTCAACCTTTAGAGACAAGATTAATATAAAGAAATAATATGACTACATAATAGTGATAACAAACAATTTGAACAAGATATATATAATAACAACAATAACAATACAGTAAATATATCAAAAAAGACAAGTGTGTGTGTGTGTTGCGTGGAAGTGTATGGTCAGTGTTTGTGAGGAGGATATTGATTTAAATATCTATAAAGACTTCTGGGCAATTGTAACCAAACAACATTGTGAGTGGGAAAAAATAAAAAACATAAAAACAGATACATGGACAACATGGAGGAAAAGCAATTACAAAACAGCAATTAAATTACCCTTTAAGCGACTTTTGAAACTTTTGACAGATGAACAGTTTTTTGATAGATGTATACTGAGGGAGATGCACAGTGTGATAGTGTGACTGAAGATAATGGAACTATTTCCTACTTTGCACTCCTCCAGATGAAGGCCTATAATACGTTAAAATAAATCCAATATCAATTTAAAAAATAATAAGAAATTAATGTAATAGACCTTATCAAGACTGGATTACCAACCAGTGGACTTACCCTGGGGCTCTAGGTGCACTGTGTATCAGTTAGTTTGTGGGAATTTGATTAACTGCAAATTAGTTTTGGGAATACACACCACTAAAGCACAACATAAGCTGACATGAAAAAGAAAAATAACTGAGACCCTTTCTTTATCTCTATTGTTTCTAAATGTAGCACTTGAAGCAAAATAATGTACTTGAATGATTCTTGCAATTTTGGGGTTGTATCCACATAGTTGAATGCATTTATTGTAACTTACTTTGGATAAAAGCATTAGTTAAATAAATATAATGTAATGTAAAAATGGTAAAGTCATGATCTGAACTTTTCCTAACCAGCATTACTGCACTTTAACACTGTTGCACTTACTGCCCCCGGCTCTTAACATGGCATTTACCCCATGTTTTTACTGAAATTAAAGTGAATTGAATTGAATTGAATGTTGAGTTGGCCCGGCCCTGTCTTGTAGAGGAGCCTTGTGTCTAAATCTAATTTTAAAACGGTTATTATTTCAGTTGAAGATATACACTCTGGCACACTTTACATTTTATTAGGTACAGATATACAATCTAATGCAATCCAGAACAACAGCTCCACCACATAAAACTTATAATGGCCAGTTTTTGTTAAAAGTTTCCAAGAGGTGTTAATACAACTATGTGTTTATTACTGAGGTGGTAGTTTGTGATGGTGTAGTACTGGACTGTATTATATTGATAAATGTGTTTCTGATATTCCTCCCACCTTCTGTTTTGTAAATGTAAAACATTAGAAACACTTCTCAATATAAAGCAGTCCAGTTCAACAACACCACCGCAAACTACAAACTCAATAATAAGCATATAGTTAAATTAATACCTCTCTGACAGTCTGAATCAAAACTGGACATTATAATCTGTTTATGGCTGAGCTGTTGTATTGCATTATATTTTACCGATGTACCTAATAGTAAATTCGCCACTGTGTGTTTGTACTGTGAGATGATATTAATTTGTCAGTGTGTGGTAGCAATTTCTTCAGTATCTCTGGGTGTATTAGGCCGTTGTAGGCAATGTTGCAACTAACTGAGTAGCGTAGGACTGCTTTAGAGCAATATTGGATTTGGCTATCCCTCAATACTTTTTATGTTTGATCAAGTTACAGCAACGGGTTGGTTTCTAGGCTTCTGGGCAAAATACTACAAAGCTGTCACGTGTAGTCTGTAGTGTGTATTGTACCTGATGGGAGAGGGGGAAACGGGGACCCACTGATCAATTTTTCCCCACTGCACACTAAAGCGATATTCTGGCCCTGCTCATAGTGATGTCTTTCACAATACTTTGAATTTATGAATCTTTAACAAGTATTTGTAGTTTCTTTTTGATAAATCACCATAATGCTGACCAAGAGATTTTGTTTTAAAAAATGTGTATAATTTGATGCATTTAGGCATGTAAGTAGGAAAACTCATATATTTCTTTGTGTGTGTGTTCAGTGTGACCTTGTGATGAACCTCAGTGCTGCAGACCGCTGTGCGTTTGTGAAGAACACGCCAGACTGTAACATGGAGGATGGCTTCATCAACTACCTCCATTTGGCCTTCTGTCTGCTCCCACCCAACCTCACACCTCTCACCATCACTCTCTGTGTAAGACCTGCGTGTGCGTGTGTGTGTGTTTGGGTGTGGACAGCGTGAAACTGCAGCTCAGCACCAGCTGATCATTTGAGGAAGATGACTTTTCTGTGGGAGAACCAGGGATTATAAAATTTCTGTTTTACCACTCAGTCATTTCACTCCTTGCTGAATAATGGATTGTACAACTTCCTGAAATGCCCTCTTTGCAACACAACAAATGAAACTGTCGCACTGAAAATAGCATTAAGCACATGGTTGGAAGGTAAAAAGTACAAGTGAGATTTTGCTAAATCTACCAAGGAAAATCTGCCAGTGTAGAATATAAATGGTCTTGGTTACAGATTAGGAACAATGAGATCAGTGTAATCACACAAGGCCATGTTAACCAGGGTCAACTTGTTCAACCTAATAACAACATTTGTCTGAGTATGACTCAAGCAGCACTTCTATCTTCTCTGAGCGTGTGTTAAGAAAACTTCACAGACCGTTACTTTCTTCTGCTTCTCCACAGATGATATGGCTGCTCTTTTTGTTCGTCATTCTTGGACTCACAGCGTCTAAATTGTAAGTTTCTCTCATGTGTCAATATGTGCATCCCAAAAGTTCCCTTTTATGTGTGTCATGCCAGCAAGCCTAAATCATTCATTTTCATTGATTCGTTTCAGCTAATGTCACGCCATGTTTACAAGCCCACATGTGCAGACTACACACACACACACACATTCATGCCATCAGTGCGGTCGGCTTAGTGGTCACATGAAGAAGAGTCACATGACTGTAGAGAGTTTTTCATCATTGTTTCACTTGAGTTTTAAGATTGTGAGATTTCCTCAAAGGAAGGACAGTTTGTTCTACTCTTTTACACCCTCCCCCCCTTTTCACGCACTGAACACAAGTGCACTACAGTACTACTACGTATCGCTACTACTACGCACTACAGTAGAAGCTGAAGCATACTCATTTCTTCTTTTTCTCTGTTTCTCCCCAGTTTCTGTCCCAACCTGTCAGCCATCTCTACCAGTCTGCACCTCACTCACAACGTGGCTGTATCCTTTATCTACATCCACTCTACTTCCCCAAAAAGTTCGCACTTTATTTGTATTTATGTACAATCAGTACAATGCAGTCAGACTGATGAGTCACCAACACAGTTCCTCTCTCTGGGTGATTTTTGCCGTTTCTTTTTCTACTTGTTACTTTATGTTGATGTTGTAAAATTATTTTTTTTGTGAAGAATATTTTCCTTGACTGGTGTTTGTGCTGAGGGTGTGACGTTTCTGGCTCTTGGTAATGGAGCTCCTGACGTCTTCAGTGCCATGGCGGCTTTCTCCCACCCACACACCGCTGGGCTGGCTGTCGGAGCCTTGTTTGGTAGGCACAGTCTCACTCATACACACCATAAACAACTCAACTCAAGCTTTTTAATATGAAAACCTGGTTGGCCTTTCTCCTAATCATGCTTGATCTCTGTCTCCCTCCCTCCGTACACAGGAGCTGGTATATTTGTCACCACAGTAGTTGCAGGCAGCGTGGCGCTGGTCAAGCCTTTCGCTGTGGCCTCCCGTCCATTTCTCCGTGATGTCATCTTCTACATGGGGGCAGTGTTTTGGACTTTCGTCATGTTGTACAGAGGAACCACGACATTGGGAGAAACACTGGGTACACACACACACACACACACACACACACACACACACACACACACACACACACACATATATATTAGGGCTGTCAATCGGTAATAAAATAAAATATTTAATCACAATTAATTGCATGATTGTCCATGGTTAATCGTGATTAATTGCAAATTAATTGCACATTTTTTTTATCGGTTCAAAATGTACCTTAAAGGGAGATTTGTCAAGTATTTAATACTCTTATCAACATGGGAGTGGGCAAATATGCGGCTTTATGCAAATGTATGTACATGTATATATTTATTATTTGAAATCAATTAACAACACAAAACAATGACATAAAAGCATAAAAATATGCTCAAATCGTAACATGGTAAACTGCAGCCCAACAGGCAACAACAGCTGTCAGTGTGTCAGTGTGCTGACTCGACTATGACTTGCCCCCAAACTGCATGTGATTATCATAAAGTGGGCATGTCTGTAAAGGGGAGACTCGTGGGTACACATGGAACCCATTTTCATTCACATATCTTGAAGTCAGAGGTCAAGGGACCGCTTTGAAAATGGCCATGACCTCTTTTCCTTGCCAAAATTTAGCGTAATTATTTGCATTGTATATTGGTGAATAAACAAGTCAATTTGTACAATTAGGATTTATTCTTCTTAACAATGATATAACACATGTATCATACTTCTGTGGTGTTGGTAGACTTTACACCCTCAGCTCTGCACATCCTTGTTTGTTTTAGTTACCCATTAACAGAAAATTATAAATCTAAAATCTTTATATATATATATTTTTTTTATCAATCTTGCATGTATCCCTTGAATTTCTATCACTTACAAAATATGAACAGCCTTTTTTATTTACTTAGAAATGTAGAGGATTTTGCAGCCTTGCAGGGTGGCGTGTGTGTGTCTGAGCACTTTCTTGTTCTGGTGCCAACATCTATGGCCTAAAGCTGCAATCTCAGCTATTTTCTGACCAAAAACAAAAACAATCCCAGAATGCAGTTCACAGAGTCACACAGCCATACTTTTCTGTGAATCACCCACTCTCCGGTGGCACATTTTTAGATATTTCCACACAAACAGTATTGTATACTGTAGGACTGCATATATAGTACACTGTGTATGTATAAAGTTTCAAGAGCAGTTTTACTCCAAGCTCTCTGTTTTTATGCACACTGTGACATTTTTAGTTTCACTTTGCTTCATTTCCCTTTTCCAGGGTACCTGGGTCTCTATGTGGTGTATGTATTGACTGTTATTATCAGCGCGTACATCTACAACCGGCAGAAACATTCGATGAACTCCAGTGTCCGGAGCTCCGCACATATTCCAGGTTAGAAACACAAATATATATATATACACACAGACAAATAAATTTTTTTTTCCATAATTGCCAGTGATGATATTTTTTGTTTTTGCAGCAGAGTTTCACTCGTCCGACTCGTCTGATGATGACGTTCCCTACCTGACTGGAGCAACTATCCAACAGGAGTATGGTAGGAATGCAGCACCTTTATATTAATCACAATATAAGTTAATATACACCTGGGCCCTCATTTATAAAACTCTGTGGAGAGTCCACACTAAATGTTTGCATAG
>CAKAKR010035461.1:0-39972 GCA_916700685.1 Adelosebastes latens
GTTTCAGACAGAGGGTGAATACAGGCATATTCAGGCTGACAGTATGAGGAAAATAAAGTTGTTTTTTTAACATTACAGCATGTAAACATGTTTTAGTAGAAACAAAAAATACAAGTATGATCCTAAAAATGAGCACAATATGGGACCTTTAAGTAACATGTTCAATGCAAGTCTTTTATTTGTAACAGAGTATATTTACAGTGTGGTATTTAGTAGTTTTACTTTAAGTAACTGATCTGAATACTTCCTCACTTTATCACCTCAAAACGCTGAAGTTGTCCACCTCATCACTTAGATGGGTTTTAATTTGAAGGGGCTAAACGGAAGTCCAGTGCGTTGTAGTGTGTGTGTTCATGTGTGTGTGTGCGTGTGTTTAGTGTGTGTTGTGTGGTTGAAGGCGCCACGTCGGCAGAACCAGCAGGCTGAATAGAGAGCTGCGTAGCTCAGCCTGTAACAGACCGACTGACTGAGAGAGAGGAGAAGTTAGAAAGCAGCAGATTAATGAAGATAAAGGAGTGAAGAAACCTTGAAGAAGAGGCAGCTGACAGTCTGAGCAGCAGGTTTCACTCACAGAGAGAAACACACTTTAATCTACATCAGAGTTTAGGTTCAGAGGCTGAAACAGAAGCTGCAACTGTGTCAAGTTTCTCTGCCAGGTGTGTTTGTGGCAGAAGCTCTGGGAACAATGGTGAAGGTAAGGACTAACCAGCATCCTTTATTAATGTTACAATATGTTGAAATGTGCTTCACTAACTAGTGTAACTGCTGGGTTTTTAGCAGCATGCTAGCTGTATGTGGTTTTTCATAAACGGGCTACACCAGTTATGATGATTTGAATATGACAAGAGCTTATTTTATTAGGTGTTAAACCCTTCAGGAAATGTGGCCTCTTCCTCTCTTCTGAAAAAAACTAATTTTCTTCTCCAGCAGCATTAAAGTGAGGCGTCACAGCTTCCTGCAAATGTTACTCAAAAACTCTGATCCAGCAGTGCCAACTCCTCATGTAATAAAAAAACAAAAAAAACTCCCTTTTTTTTGCATTAGAATGGTTTCCAGGCTCAACAGTTATCAGATAACATGGTTCCTTATCTTTGGGATCTGGGGCCCGTTTTTGTGGGTCACAAGGAGAAAGAAAAAAAGTAGGGGGTGGGGTGATGGTTTGCAAGATGATTATAAGAAATAACATTTCTATTTTAAAGCATGTGAAATATGCACTGAGTTGAAGCCTCTACGTGTCATTTTCTAATCAAAGAATCATAGTTTAGTTGCAGTTTCTCACCTGTAATAAATTTGAAGGAGACCACTTTGACCTGCAGTGACATGGCCACCAGTCAGCTGGATCTCCTGCTCATGTTCAGTGTAGCTGCCACCTGTTCAACCATTTATTCATCAAATTATCAAACAAACAAAACATAAAACATGAGCAAAGGGCCAAATTGTATTACCATTCCATCATCAGTGATTTAAAAAGAGAAAAAGAAAGGAAATATTATTTAATGAAATAAAAAATGTATGTACCCACACATAAATATGTATACAAATTAAAAAAAAAATAAAAAACACCATTTAAACAAATCAGGTTGAAATACATAAAAGGGCCCAGAATTTCAACGTCATCTTTAGAGTGTGATAAGTATAAGTAGTCAGATAATTATATGTTCGAATATGACTCGGACTCCAGCCGGCTAGACGGAGATTCATATCTGTTATTTAGCTGACATAAATAGATTTTCTTGCACAGAATGACAGGGTTTGAAATAATTTTCCCTTTTATAAATCACCTTTAAAATCTGATCTTTAAATGCCGTGCAACAAGAAGAGAAGGTTCAACCCAACAGAATTCATGAAAGTGAGACTTTTGTGACAAGAGTACCAGTCTGTAGTTTATGTTTAGGACTTAATTAAAAGGGGTTTGCGTTGAACATACAGTACAGCACTGGCTCAGAGGTATATTCACACTCTACAGCCATTTACTAAAGTCACTTCCAATAATATGATACCTTAGTTTCAATACAGTTCCCCACAATTGTGCTTTTTGTTTGTCTCGATACGGATACCAGTAAACGCTGTAGTCTGTGCACCGATCTGATATCATGTTATTATATCATTTATCAGCTCATTTATGCTACACAGGAACGACAACAACACGCGTCACTCGCTGCCCGATCCGTACTGAGCATGTGCAACTCTCAACAGAAATGAGAAAGAAGCAAGATGGCTCACTCGTTCGCTACTTCCATCATCAGCTCCAAAATCAAGTACCGATTGGGCAGGTGCTAGCGGAGAGTGTATCATTAGCCAGAACTAGCAAAATGTCAGCAATTTGGCAATATTTTACACTGGAAAATCCCACGTGTTTTTAATGCACTGATATCGGATCGCTACTTGGTTTCGGCCGATACGCAAGTTCAGGTATCCGAATCGTTATCGGGAAGGAAAAAATGATATCGGAACATCTCTACTTTTTTTGATACCTTACCTTTTAGTATGTATTTAGTACTTCACTTCTATAAAGTTTGGGGATTTCCAAGAGACATATAACAAAAAAATAATGGTCAAAATCTGAGTCAAACTGCAAAAACACTGGATCCTACATTTCCCACAATGCAGCAGGTTAGCATCTTTCGTGAGACCGACCCTGCCTGGTAAACACCATATGTCTTACAAACTTTACAACTCCAGTTTCTAACAGCAGGCATTCTTATAAATTATAAATTTGTTGTCTTTAAGATTAAACTGAGATAACCCTGATGACATCATTATGACATCATCAGGGTTATTTTACAGACTTGATGAAGCTCTCTCTTTTGTGCCTCTTTAAATGTTGTCTAAATGAATGAAATTCAGTCTAAAATTTGCAAAATTGTCGTTGAAATCTTATCTATCTTACCAAAGAAGAAGTCAACAAGATTCTGAATATGATAGTTGATGCTAAATTTCAGTTTGTGACAGTTTTTGTACACATATTGGTCACACAAATATTCAGGTTTGAGGCATGTTCTATAAGTATTTAAGGTAGAGAAGTGCTGTGCAGGTTGGGCGTATTCAGAGTAAAGAAAGCCTGGGGTGTTCCTGTGTTTTTCAGAACGTGAACAGCGTTAACGTGGAGCCCCAGCCTGGGACCAGCGTGGCCCTGGACGAAGCTGAACCCGCCGAAAGCCAACCTACAGAGGGTAAGCAGCGAGCTCCCCAGGCAGCGGCTAAACGCTGAGACATCATCAGGGAATATGGTGCAATCTGTGCTCATGTGTTGCCCGCTGCTATTTCAGAAACTGTTGGTTTGTCAGGGGAGTATGTCTGTTTGTGTAAGAGCGACTGCAGCTCCAACCTGCTATTTGTGTCGTGACGCTGAGACACTTTGCACCAGTTAAGTCCCCTGTTGCTGCTCTCAGTAAACAAACACCACTGTTGATAATAGATGGAACATCATTCTGTTTTCAGTATCAGTTCTGATGACTGTTTACTCACCAGGTGAACTGTAAAGATCAAACCATCAGGGCGGGTTAAGAAAGATACACTCCTAGTTATCTTATAGCAACAGTAACACACCCAAATATCTAAATTTCATCTCAGTTGGTCCAAACTGAAATATCTCAACAAACATTACATAGAATGCTATGAAATTTGGTTCAGATCATAGACTGTATATAAAGATGGACGACGCGTCTCCACTTTCTCCCACTGTACCGAAGTGCAGCCAAAACATCCTGGATACGGGAGCTGCCAACTTGAGATTTTGACGTCATATGGAGCCAGAGTCTGCGCTGTAGTGATATGGGGTGGGTGGAGCCGCGGTATAGAGGTCCCGCCCACACACCTGTCCGTACCAATCACGAGAGAATCACAGCTGTCAATCATGACGTCCCACCCCCTTTTTTTATAGCATCAAACTAATTAAAACTAAACTTATCAGAAAAATTAACGCTTGAACATACATCAGCGTGACAAGAACTACCTAAAATGACAGAAACCATCTTTGGGAAAAATGTATTTGATGTGTACTTTGACTTTTTAAGTTTGGCCCATGTCCCATCCGCTAACATGGAGGAGGTGGGATGTACGAGGCACGTTTGGGGAGCTGTCATGTCGTCCGTCTTTATAGTTTATGGTTCAGACATTCATGGTGCCCAGAGGATGAACCCTAATTCTTCGGTAATCCCTTGACTTTCCCTCTACCGACACCAGCAGGTCAAAGTTTTCACAGATCCAGTTAAGATCTAGATGTATTGGCAACAAAATTTGTACAGATATTTATGGAGCCCAGACAATATAATGATTTAATATTTACTGTACTTTCTTTACTTTTCATCTACCACCATCAGATCAAATATTTAATGGGTTGATTTACTTTGATTTATGACTAAATACCTGCAAAACTAATGACATTCCCATCAGCCTCAGCTCTACTTTGTGTTTAGTGGTGATTAGCAAGTGTTAGTATGCTAACAGGCTAAACTAAGATGGTGAATATAGTAAACATTATACCTGCTAAACACCAGCATGTTAGCATTGTCATTGTCAGCATGTTAGCTTGCTGGTGTTAGCATGTAGCTCAAAGCACTGCTGTGCTTAAGTACAGCCTCACAGAGCCACTAGTGTATCTGTAGACTTTCAATGTGGTTAAACTCAGCATAGTTCACGCCTGCATTTCACAACATCAGCAGCGAGCTGTGGGAAACCTTGTTGTCATTAGGTGAAGGGGTTGGGTGGAATGCTATTCCCAAAAGCTATACCTGCAGTTTACACCAGATGAGAGACATCAGCAACACACAAGGGCTGCTGATGTTCAATCCACATCAACTTGGACCTCTATTATGGTATCACTGCCCTCAGAGCCAGCTGACCTCTCAGCATCACAGACAGCAGGAAGACAGTTATGACAAATATCAGAAATGCAGCGGATAGCTGAGGTGATATTTTATAGTTTTCAGCAAAGCTCATGTGCAGACCCAAACCAGCAATGAATTTATTTTATAACAAGTATTTTCTGTGTATCCAAAGCCTGATCTATCTTCTTCCTCTGTGCCACAGAGCTCCATTGTTTTCCAAAAACTATTAAAAACACATCAGTGAGCCACACTATTGCACTGGGCGACATGTTCCTTCATCACCATGAACACACACACTGTAGTTTATTTTGACTCAATCCCACATTCACCGTCCTGCTGCACCAAATACTCACTAGAACACCAAATGTGGATTAATCCGCCGCTGAAAATAGTCCCCAAGAAATGCACTATTTTCTCCTGTTTGAGTGGTTAGATAAAAACTACAGTGGCCAGCTGTGGGATTTGTTGACAATAAGAAAAATAGAATAACGTCTTATTCTTTAAAGGGAACCTATTATGCTTTTGTGCTTTTACCCCTTTCCTTTAGTGTGTTGTATAGTTTTTTTGTGCATGTAAAAGGTCTGCAAAGTCTAAAAAAAGCCCAAAGTCCAGGCCAAGGGGAGTTACTCTCCCCCACAGAAACGCTGCTCTTGACCTGCCTGCTGTAACATGGTGATGTCTCCAAGTAACACATTTGCATAATACCTGCCTAGCGGCATGCCCTCAAACGGAGCGTTTCAGACAGAGGGTGAAAAGAGGTGCAGCAGCACAACCGGTATGAGAAAAATAAACCGTTTTTTGAACATTACATCATCTAAATATGTTCTGTTAGAAACCCAAATACAAGTATGCACTGCAAAATAAGCATGATAGGTCCCCTTTAAGTAAGCTCCATGAGGAGTATACAGGAATAAAACAGCATTGTTTTTTATTTATTGGTTCACTGATTTTATTTCCGTGTCCACCGTAGCTCTACATGCAGTCTTGATCGATCATTATAGATATAGTTAGACCGTTTTTTACACGGCAGGAGTCCATGTATGGTAGTAGAACACTGGATGTTAATGCTTCATGTATGTTTGATTTGTTTCCAGATCCTGGTAAGGACCACGTGGTGCCAACCCCCAGCATGATGTGGCGGGTGACGGGTGGCCTCTTCAATGTCACCAAGGGAGTCGTGGGCGCCGCGGTGGGCGGGGTGGTCTGGGTGGGCGGCAAGAGCCTGGAAATCACCAAGTCAGCCGTGACCACGGTGCCCTCGATGGGGGTGGGGCTGGTGAAGGGCGGGGTGTCTGCCGTGGCCGGCGGCGTCTCCTCGGTGGGCTCGACGGTCGCCAGCAAAGTCCCGTTTACATCCAAGAGGAAAGACAAGGCTGAGTGAAGAGGAAGAGGAGGATGTCGAGGATGATGATTGATGATGATGATGGACTTGCCCTGCCCTGAGCCAACACAGAGAGAGACTGCCAGCTGATCTCTGTCTGCCAATCTAACTCCACAGTGCCTTCTGACGCCTCTCTCAGTCATGAACACGAGAGTCTCGTCACCATGCAGAGTTCCAGACTTTGTTGCAAATAACTACATTCACCACCGAAAGATTCAGTAATACTACGATACCATGGCAACCCAGAATTACCAGAATACCGAGTCACTGAAACGCTTCACACAAAGTTCCTCACCTGGCTTGGAGCGGGATTTGTACGTGTGGAAGTGAACATCTGGCTCCAGGCAGATCACATGAACTGGGATCCACTTCAGCACGTGGTGGACGACTTTATGAATATTTTTATCTGTTTACAATCCAGACAGAGGCTGTCCTCTTTCTCCTCTTCACTGTTTCCTAAACTACACATATTTAGTGACATGTTTATGAATTCAAATGCTGATTTTTAGTCTTTTCTTTTGCAAAGGTATTGAAGTACTATTGAAATGCGTGTGGCAATAGTGTGTTGAGAAAAATAAAAATGTTTCAGCGTTTTGAAGCGAGGGATCAGCAACATTCTTCAGTCTACAGGCTTCACTGTGTCTGACCTCCTTTAATCCTTTGGATGAGCCCGGGGCGGTGTTTCACCCAGCAGCCTTGGATCTGCATGTAGGAACACTTCTCTGAAGACTGTAGACACAATCACAAGTTCACCAACACTGGGCTCAGGTCTTTTCCACAGCTATGTTATTGTTGAAATATTTTTTCAGTATGTGTGAAATGTTAAAATGCTGCGTTGGACCTTGAAAAGTTGACTTAAAAAAAAAAAGATTTAAAGAAACATTCAGCAGCATTTGATTCATTGATGGTTGTTTGAGAGGAAAAGTGTCCGATGTTGTCTGAACTGCTCAGTCAGTGAAGGTTGAACTGTGCCTTTAATCAGAAGGGGGACGCTGCAGTGCAGTGCAGGCAACATTGGTGAACGTTTATATGCAATATCAGCATTTCAATGCAACATTTGGAGTGAATGGGAGCTGTTGCTGATGGGACTAAACTATGTGAATGTCTTGTATGTGTTTTGTTTGCCCAATATATCAATAAAGTAGTTTGGAAGTTTAAAGCTGCCCTGTGAAGTTTTCTTGTAAACACACAAAAGTTAGATGTTTCCTTGAGGATTTTCTTTCTTATAAAACATTTTTTTAAGTATTTTAAATGCAGAGTTGTTTACTAGCTTAGCGGTATTCTTCCTCCCTGCCTTTGCTGGCACACTGCAGCATATCTTGGCGTGTTACCTCGACCTGTTCTCAGTTTGTGCGTGGGGTGTGTCGTTGTGTATGACAGGAAACTCCTGTTTTAAATTTCAAGTTAAAGGTGCTCTGTGGAGTCTCTTGTAAACACATGTTCTGTTTAAATTCTGTGTATCCCTGAGGTCTAAAAACACATTATTTTAAGGCCAGCAGTGTTTACATACGTGTTTACCAGCTTTAGTCTTCTTCACTGTCTTTGGGATTGCTGCACATGACGAGTTACAAACTGTCGATCAGAAGAAGAGGACCACTAATGGTAAAATGGTAAAAAAAATTAAAACTCCTCAGGGTACCTTTTAATAATAAATAATGCTCATTGTTTTTACTCAAAAATAAGCTGCACAGTCATCTTATTTTAAAGGAATAGTTCAACATTTTGATAAAGAGTTAGATGAGAAGACAAATCACTCTTTAAATATGAAAGCTACAGCCGGTTAGCTTACCGGTGTTACACCATATTCTGTGACCATGGTAACAGTGTGACTGTTGCTTTAAAACGTGTAAAAGAGAGGCCAAGTAGCCCACCTGACGATAGATGTTGCATATTGTTGTTCAGGTGTAGTAAGGTCACAATGTCTGATGGCTTGTGGAAATTGTCACCTTTATTATAATGTGCTTCTGTTGACCCCTTATAGATTCGTTTGGTGTTATTGTACTTTAAAGAAGGTGAGAGAAATGCCAAATACCTGATAATTACTGGATGCAGGTCAACAGAAGCACAGCTTTATTAAACAACTAACCAACGTACTATTTATTATTATTCCTTCTGGCTAAAAAAAAAAAAAACTATATATAAACATTATTATTTCAAGTTTCAAACAGCACAATAAAGACAGGTACCAACATACAATATTTTTAGTCAATCAATGTACTAAAAAGACCTTACAAAATGTGTTTAATAAAAATCAAATAACAATATAAGTAATAAATAATTAAATTTTTTGGGAAAAATTGAAAATCCATGTGTGGACAAAGAGATTGAGGGATTCATACTCTTCTATATCAGAATCAGCTTTATTGCCCACGTAGGTGCACAGACAAGGAATTTGACTCTGCTTTTAAGTTGCTCTCAATGTTACACACTTACAGGAAGATAGAAATAGACATACAGCTAAAGACAAGGACAACAAAGCTGAACAAAGAAAGGTACAAACATAGAAATATTATATACATACAAGTAGGTGAAATATATATAGACACGTGTATACATAAAATATATAATAAAAAGCATCAATGACCAATAACATACAATGTCTGTATACAAAACTATATACAAATGTTTCTGTAAATTATAAACAAATACAAGTAGTGCAAAGGAATAAATATTGAATGGAAGTGTTTATTTTAAACTGTAAATATATGATTTATAATTTGCAGCAAGTTATTTATTGTCATATGTACAACAATTACAGTGAGTAATGAAAATCTTAAATCTCAGGCTCCCTTCAACAATGCTCCAACATGTATAAAAAGAAAATCACAAGTAAAAAAGTAAAAATAGTACAGAAATTAAAAATATAGGGATAAAATATAAAATAAATATATTTAAAATATGAAATCAAAAAATATATATTATATTTGTGGTAGACAGGTGTACAGTAATAGTAAATGAATAAACTGTAATATAAGCAGGAATGTAGTAAAAGGCATATAAAAGGTAGAGATGTGGTGTAAGTTTACTCACAGTTGAAATAAAATTTATTATAGTTGTTTCTGTCGCAATCTTATGGTACAAAATGTCCTGAAAGTACATTTTGGGATGTTATCCAGCATCAACGAGATCCAGCTGTGGATGTCAAACCAGACACAACCACAAGGCGACCACTAGAGAGCAGCAGCGAACACTCAGCTGGTTGAGCTGCTGTAAAGAGAACCAACGAGGAAGAAAACCCGGAAGAGGAGGTGTTTTCTCTGCGGCGTCCACATGTCTCCTGTACACATGCTGAGTAATGTCAGCAGAGGAATATAAAAGAGGTAAAACAGCGATATGAACAGTGGACAAGTCTTATAGCTCGTTAAAGGTAAGATATTTTAGTTATTATTTAGAGAAACAGACACCTGGATGTCATTCAGCCTTCAGTAGTTCACTACAATGTTTAGTCAAACTGTCAGAAAATGTCATTTCATGTAAACTTTGACTATTTGTATCTGAGTAATTTAACTGTAGCTGCTGTAGCTGACAGTGTATATGTACCCAACATGGCTACAAACGGACTTACTGAAGTAAACAAACATGAATTATTCTTTAAGACAGTAGATGAGATAGACTTTATTGTCCCAGTGGGACATTTAGCCTTGGTTATCAGTGTCTGCAGTATGAAATCACAGCAAAACAAATACATTATTAACGTTTGCTGTGTTATGACACAGTAGTCTGCTAAATTACACACATCTCCAGTGTACCAACACTTTAGAGAATAAAGCTAATTACAGCCCAAACATGCATTTATTCTCTCTGTGATGCCTTATACACAGTGGTGGAAAGTAACCGAGTACATTTACTCAAGTACTGTGCTTGAGTACAGTTTTGAGGTACTTGTACTAAACTTGAGTATTTCCATTTGATGCTACTTGATACTTCTACTCCACTATATTTATCTGACAGCTGGATTAAGACAAAATAGATTTAAAGATTAAAACAGTGGTTCCCAAACATTTTGGCTTGTCCCACCAAAAGAGACATTTGTATGTAGGATTTGATATGAAGGATATGAAGGGCTCATTCTAAGATAAACAAAAACACAACGATTCTTAGTTTCAGGTGATTATACACTAATGAAAACACAGTTATGAATATTATATTCCATTTCTGCAAATAGATCCCCCGAAATGCTACACACTGGTCCCTTTAAATGAATTGTCTGTCTCAATACTTCTTCGGTCGACCACATATGAACCTAATGCATAACTATACTGTTGCTGTTTATCAGACAGTGTTAGAAGATGCTGAGTCATACGGAGCCTGCAGAGCTGCTCTCCTTCCTAAGCCCCAGTACACGTCCTGATGTCAAAGGTCACACCACAGGGTACATCCTGGGACTGTCTGGAAACAGGTAGGATGCTGATGCTGATGCTGATGATGATGATGATGATGATGATGATACCTTTACTCATGTTTCTGCTCGCCCCTCTGAGGCTCTCAGCTTGGATACAAATGCTAAACTAGTCCTGAAGCAGACCAGACTGTGACGCCGCCTCGTCCACTGCCGTCCAATGTGATAAACACTTTGAGTTGAACGGAGAGTTGCTCCACAGTGCTCTAGGATTTTATTACTGAACTATGAGCAGGACGCACATTACAGATGTGTGTTTTTACATCACAGGTGGCAATCAGAGGCACTAAAATGTAACTTTTAGTCAGGTAAAATGTGAGACTTGACATGTAGGATCTTATAAGCTACACTGCAGGTGTGCTGAAAGAAAAGTAAATTATCAATAAAAGCAGGAACACCCTGACTAAATAAAAGAGAGAAGCTGTTTTGCTTCTGTGATTTCCAGCCAGCAGGTTTCCAGTAACTCTCTTTATTTCTGTGTGTTTGTTTTCAGGGATGGCTGCCGCTTCCTCCGCTCTAAACCTGACTTACTTGTTGCCATGTTTGCTCTGACGTCTGACCCATCTGTTGCTATCGCGAAGGACTGTTTCCACATCCTCGTCAACCTGTCAGCTGACGAGACTCTGCACCAGGTGACCAGTCATGATTGACCAGCAGAATCCAGTCTAAACAAACTGTCATTGATGAGTTATTGATAAGTAACTCAACTGTCTCAGAGAGGCTGTTGTGATAACAGACATTTGACAAATAAATCAAAACAAAAAGAAATGTCAGCCCTCAGATGTTGTGGATTCAGACAAACAGGTTACAGGTGTTCTTGGTTGTGTCTCATCCAGGTTTTGGTGGAAAATGTCAAAGTTCTTCCGGTGTTGTTAAAGAAGCTTCTGGATCCAGAGTACCTGTTCTCTGATCGGATCTGCTCCATCCTGTCCAACCTGACCCGCCATAAGAAGACCTGCAAGACTGTGTTCAAGGTGGGTCCCAGCTTGACTCAGTGAGCTGCTGATTCCATACAGGTGGACAATGCCTCCCAGGTCATCAGAACCAGCACTCCTGGTCGCGCTCTGCTGGATAATGAGAGATTAAGTGTTTCGTTGCTGTTTCAGGTCCTCCAGGAGGAGGTTGGTCTGCCGAAGCTGGTGGAGATCTTCTGCACTGAAGGTTACAACAAGAAGGCTCAGCTCCACCATCTGGGTTCTCTGCTGTCCAACCTGACACAGCTGCCCGAGACCAGGAACTACTTGATGGACAAGGACAGGTGACTGATTACTCTGCAGGACAACAACTGATGGTCAGACAGAGGGCAGATCTGCAGCACCCAGTTTTTGGAATTTTTCAAAAATGATATCATCCCCTTTTTTTTGCTGCAATTTGTGTGTAAAAAGTGGGCATTTCCTTCACTATCCTACAGGGCCAGTGGGAATTTAGGGAAGAGACAGAGGAGAGTAACCAAAATCTATTATATATTATCACCGACCGCACTCACTATATGAACAATACAGCAACAACTACCAAAGATACCCAAAATATATGTTTCTGCTTCAAGTCTATTTTCTTCCTCTTCACATTTGTACATCTGTAACTACAGTGATTGTTTGTTGGGCTCTGAGCGCTGCCAAATGGCAGGTGACCCACACTAAATACTGTGCCTGAACGCATCATGTGTGGACACGTGTTGCTTCAGTCAGAGTGCATTAGTCTAAATCAGTAGTAATATTTGGTTCATGAGGCATACTGAAGACAGATACACAAGCTGTTACACCCCTAATATTCACAGTAAATTCAATTGAACTCCAGACATTGACATCATTTGGCCCTGCAGCTGCTGCAGCATTTTAAACTTGTGTGTGCGTGTGTGTGTGTTGCAGGTGTGTAATCCAGAGGTTGTTTCCCTTCACTCAATACCATGCATCAGCGGTGAGGAGGGGTGGAGTAATCGGGACTCTGCGCAACTGTTGCTTTGACCACGGTGAGACACACAGAGACCTTGTTTACACATGGGCCCTGTTCAGACCTGTTATTAACATGCGTCTTGGGTGATCTGATCACAAGTGGACAGGTCTAAGTATGTCTGTTCACACCTGCCATTAGAATGCGTCTCCAGTGACCACTTGTGATCTGATCTCACTCCCCCGCTCTATATGCAAGTAAGCACGTAGTAAACACATGGCTAATACAGCAGACGTTGTGACGTAATACATGAATGTCACTACAAATTTCCTATATATTGATGAATCTGAGCGATCAGATCTCAATGTGTCCTCAATGCGTCTCGAGTGTGTTCACACCTGTACTTTGAGCTGTCCACTTGTGATCCGATCAATGAGGACGCATGTTAACACCAGGTCTGAACAGGGCCTTGGTATGAAAACATCGTAAATGCATCCAAGAAGCATTGGAGATGGCCTGAAATACGATGCATTCTTGCCAGATGCTGGAAATGTGATGATACATCCGTCTCTTTTAAGGCATAATCTTCGTCAGTATCTGGGGAAGTAGCCTCTACAGGGCCTGAACGCTGTGATAACTCTGAAGCTGAAGTGACTCTGAAATCAGATAAAATAGATCCTTTGACTGAGCGCTAAAATCATTGTAGCAACTACTATCAATTAAAAGGCAGCTAAGAGGCTAAGTAGGCTCTTTACTGTGATGCGTAAAACAAATCCATACTTAAATCCAGATGCGTTTGACTGTTTATTAAATGAAAAGAATGAAAAGAAACAACTGTTATGGGTAAATTAAAGTAGGCCCTGACGTGATGTGGCAGTCAACAGAAAATGTCCAAGCCTAACTCACCCTCTTTGTCTAAATCCCGTGATCCAAGTGAACAGGTAATTACCGGAAGTGATGTTAACCGAAAGAACGTGTGTAGCCTAAACAAATGATAATAATAATAAACGACAGGCTAAATATACATTTTGGCTCCTAAAATCATAATAGTAATTGGACAGAAAGAATAAATCATGTGAGAGATGCTACGCCAGGTATTCAGTAACGTCTTTGTCATGTCCTCACTGAACTGAAGTCCAACATTACTTCCAGTTGTCTGATCGCAAACCTTTCCTCAATCTGTGCAGCCCATCATGAGTGGTTGCTCAGCGACGCTGTGGACATCCTGCCCTCCCTCCTGCTGCCACTGGCCGGTCCAGAGGAGCTGACGGAGGAGGAAAATGAAGGTGAGTTTCTAATTAACTGTTTTAGTTAATTCAGTGTATCATATTTTAATAGACAAGTCTGGTGATATTCTCTATATTTCTTTTTGTCAACAAATACAATACAAAGAGCAAAACCAACAATGAATTGATCTACTGACAAGTATTATCTTCTTCCTCCGTGCTATAGAGCTCCATTGTTGTGTAAAAACTATTAAAAACACATCAAGGAGCCACACTGTTGCACTGTGTGACATGTTCCTTCATTACCATAAACACACTCTGTAGTTTATCTTGACTCAATCCCACAAACTCCGTCCTGCTGCACCAAATACTCACTATGTATCACATGTGGATTAATCCGCCGCTGAAAATAGTCCCCAACAAATTCCCTATTTCCTCCTGTTTCAGTAAAGTTGTGACAAACTACAATGACCAACTATTTTAGGAAATTACTGAGCCTTTTTTGAAAATGAAAATATATATTTGCTAATGTTTATAAAGATTTGTACCTTCAGTAGGAACCTTCACTGGGCTTGGGGTTGAGTGGGCAGGGAAGTCACACGGAGTCTGAATCTAACAGAAGTTGATGTGATGTTCAGGTCTGCCTGTGGACCTACAGTACCTCCCCGAGGACAAGAAGAGAGAAGAAGACCCCGACATCAGAAAGATGCTGCTGGAAACACTTTTACTGGTACGACACAACAAACATGCAAATCAAACACACAGACACCCCTATAGACTAATGTTTTCATGTTGAGCTCTCTACTGTTTGTCTCTCGTGCAGCTGACAGCGACCAGAGCCGGCCGGGACATACTGAAAGACAAGAACGCTTATCCAATCATGAGAGAGTTCCACCACTGGGAGAAGGACGTCCACGTTACAGCAGCCTGTGAGAAACTGGTCCAGGTAGGAAAGAGCGAATCATCATCTTATAACTGTCAAATAAGTTTTATTTCTATATTACGGTGGTTATCTTCCCCTTAACCCTTTAAAACGGCAGTGGGAGATCGTTGATTGCATGATCCTGTTTGAATTGATCTAAAATAATAAACCATAATAGCTAGAGTATTCATTCTTTTTTCATCGGAAGCCTAAGGCTTCTGTAAATGGTAAATGGACTTGCATTTTCTAGTCTTCCGACCACTCAAAGGTCTTTACACTACATGTCAGCATTCACCCTTTCACACACACATTCATACACTGATGGCAGAGGCTGCCATGCAAGGTGCCAACCTGCTCATCAGGAGCGGTTAAGGGTTCAGTGTCTTGCTCAAGGACACTTTGACAATCTCGCTGGAAGAGCCGGGGATCGAACCAGGAACCTTCCAATTACTAAACGATAGAGCCATGTTGTCTGTCTGTCTCTCTTTCGCATCATCATGTTGTACGTCCGGACCATTCATGTGAATGTGATATTTCAGGAATACCTGGAAGGAATTTCTTCAAATTTGGCACAAACATCCATTTGGACTCAAGGATGAACTGGATAGAATTTGGTGGTCAAAGGTCAAATGTCAAGGTCACTGTGACCTCACAAAACACATTTTTGGCCATAACTCAAGAATTCACATGTTAATTATGACAATTTCACACAAATGTCTAACAGGATAAAATAATGAAGTGATGACATTTTGGACAAACATGGATGTAAACTGACACTTGAATGGTTGGTGAAGACATACAACCACAAGGTGGTAATTCTAGTTTGATTAACCAGGAGTTAGGCTGTGTCGTCACTGCCAAGATGGTGACGGCCGGAACCACCCACTTTGAGCTTCACAACGGCTAAACCTACGGGGGACGTCACGGAGACTACGTCCATATTTGATACAGTCTATGGTCTCCCTCCAGGTGCTGATAGGAGACGAGCCGGAGGAGGGGATGGACAACCTGATGGAGGTGGAGATTCCTGAGGACGTGGAGGTGAAACTGACGGAGGCAGACACCAAAGAACAGCAGGAGCTGGAGAAAGAGGCGGAGCAGATGAGACAGGAGGAGGAGGAGGAGAGGAAGAAGAAGAGTGATGCAGAGGAGACCGACAAAGGACAGGAGAATTAACTGATTTGATAAAGCCTGTTTTTAGAACTGGCTTCATCTACTGCCTCTGCTAAAGTGATGGCTTTTTGTCATTGTTCATTACGACTTTATTCAAGACATGACAGGACGTTTAGAAAAAGCCACGCTGCTGTGTGATCTCCCAGCTGGTCCACAGACGGAGCGGTATCACTGCTGGACAACAGCACTGAGTTGAAAAGTAAAAGTAAGTCATGTTGTAAAAGAAGAGTGACTTCTGTTCTCTCACAGGCTGCATCAGTGAAGGATTTTAAAACTAACTTTAAGCCTTTAATTAATGTTGTGAGCGAGAGGGATACTCACCCTGCTTCTCACAGTGAATCCACTGATTGATTTTCCCATCGGCTACATCATCTGTTACTGAATTTCTGTGCTATTCCTCTGTCCCACACCACAAGGGGAAAAAATAATTTCATAGATGGATCTGACATCAGAAAAAGTCTCAACATTTTATAATTGCCTCATTCACAGTGTTTCATGATTTTATTATCATTTTTTATTAAAAATGACAAATTTATTACAGTGGTCCGAAAAAGCGGAACAAGCATTACAAAAACGAATGCCTACATGTCTTAAAGAGGACCTGTTGTGCTTTTTGTGCTTCATCTCTTTCCTTTAGTGTTATATAGTTTTTTTGTGCATGTAAAAAGTCTGCAAAGTTACAAAGCCCAAAGTCCACGCCAAAGGGAGTTCCTCTCCCCCACAGAAACACTGCTCCCGGAAACGCCTCGCTTGAAGTCCCACCTTTTCTTCCGCAACGTGGTGATGTCACCAAGTAACACACTTTTCCTAGTTTGACAAGCCCTCAAACAAAGCTAGTTAGAGCGGAGCTTGAGCAGAGTCCGAAGAGTTTGGTTTGGTTGACCAATCACAACAGAGTGGGCCAGCTGACCAATCGGAGCAGACCGGGCTTTTTTTTAACATTAAAGCATGTAAACATGTTCTAGTAGAAACCCAAAATACAAGTATGAACCTGAAAATGAGCATAATAGGTCTTCTTTAAATGTAGAAGTGACTTATTCAGATATGAGACGACATGTAAAATTGCCAACACTGTGTAATGAGATGCATTGTGGCCTGCTGAGGACAGAGATATCACCTTCTGGTTGGGTTCTCAGACTGTTCTCTCCTTATCACTCTTAATTTCCACTTTAAGTAGGTTTAAAGTTAGAAAAGTGCTCTTATTCCTTTCTGTCGGACAGTATCCTATACTGTACGCTGTGTATCATGCTGTTCCAGCTCTTCATTGAAGCTATATGACGTTTACACTGAGTGAAATATTCAAACCCAGGACACCTTTCCCCCAAATAGAAATATTCTTCACATCTGCTGCATGATTTCAAACGGCTCTTTGGAAACTCTGAGATCTCTACTAGAACATAAAACAACGCTCTGCGAGTTTGTTTGGATACACAGCGTGAGATCGTAATGACTGTTCTGTGACCTGTTATGAGGTTAAAGGAAAGATCCTCCTTAAAACATTAGACATCGTTATAAACTATGCCAGATGTACATTACATCAGTGTTTGTTGATATGTCTCCATAAATTCTGGTGTCATTAAAAGGTGTTATAAGGACAGTTAAGAGATTATAATCCCATACCAAATAAAATAACAGTATTACCACTGTTCATTTATTTAGGATATAATCCTCCGTGTGCTATGAAATGAGCTACAAGAATAACATCTGAACCCACCATTGTATTATTATTATTATTATTATGTCACATGCAGTCTGTACTGTACTGTGCCTTTTTCAGTGTAATATTTCTCAAACACGTCACTGCTCCTCTAGAGCCACAGAAGACATTATACCACAGTTTTTATTGGCTGAGTAAAACTTACCAGCAGAGTGCCCCTTTAATAAATTTATAAACTAAAAATAGCTATGGTAAATTGGTTAATTGCATTTCCTTTTTCAAATAAAAGTGAAGTAAACATCACTGATCTGGCCAATTAATAATTCTGTTTTCTTATTCTGTTGTTAAATGACGAGTAAACGATTGACTTTCAAAATGGAATCAAACATTATTTGAATTTAATTACATTTAAAAAGGCTTTTACATTTTCTCTTTGGTTATTCCATTTAATTAGTGTGTCTCTCAGAATACATTTAGTTCCTACTTTAACATTTTGCATTTTACTTTTTGTTGTTCCATTTACTGATGTGTCTGCCGGTCACATCTCTCGTTTTCTGCTTTATAATTTAGAGTTACATTTTTTGGCTACCTTAAAAACCTCCTCCTCGCATCCAATTAAAAACCCCTTAATGCATTATAATCTATTTATATATCCATTAGGGCTGTCAATCGATTAAAATATTTATTCGCAATTAATCTCATGATTGTCCATAGTTAATCGCGATTAATCGCACATTTTTTATCTGTTCAAAATATACCTTAAAGGGGTAGCTGTCAACAGCTGTCAGTGTGTCAGTGTGCTGACTTGACTATGAATTGCCCCAAACTGCATGTGATTATCATAAAGTGGGCATGTCTGTAAAGGGGAGACTCGTGGGTACCCATAGAACCCATTTTCATTCGCATATCTTGAGGTCGGAGGTCAAGGGACCCCTTTGATAATGGCCATGACAGTTTTTCCTCACCAAAATTTAGCGTAAGTTTGGAGCGTTATTTAACCTCCTTGGCGACAAGCTAGTATGACATGGTTGGTACCAATGGATTCCTTATGTTTTGTAGTTTCATATGATGCCAGTATCTTCACTCTAAAACTGACTTCTGTAATATCCACTGACCCCATATTTGTGGTGAAAAATGAAGGCCCTTATATGTACAAATTAAGGGGTACCAGTAAAGACTTTCTACCCTTTAAAAATCCTTTTCTGTGCCGAAAATCCATTAAATCCCCCAATATACTGTATCAGAATCCATTATTTTATCCTTTAATTCACCAGTGATTTGTGGTAAACCAATTCATAATAATAAAAATAAGAATCCCTTTAAGATATCTTTTATTTGCGCCTGAAAATATTTCAGTTAACTGAAAGTTTTGACTGTCTGGTGTGATGTGAATCAGCAGCTTCAATCATGTTGAAATGTCTTCTTTTAATTCAAACTGACATGTTCTCCTTCTGTTTAGATAACCTCCTTTAAAGAGGAGCTTCAAGTCTTTATAAAATAATCTATTTATCTCCTGATACTGAAAGGCTCTCACTGATTTCTGGTCAGATTTTCACCAAACTTCAGGAAAAGAGGACAGTTGTTGCTCCACTGAGGTAGTTTTTACATGACACTGATTGACCAGAAGGGGGTGTCGGAGTCATTTCTCCACACTGACGTTGATCTGAAACCAGTAAGAACTGCACTGCTGCTCTCCTCTGTGGGAAGTTGAAAATAAACAGACGGAAATTTAAGAATGATTCAAGTGTCTCACTTTTGTGACTCCATAGTGAGTCAAAAAGCTTGAAGTCAAATCATTTGAACTTAATACGTGCAAAATATGTCATCATGTTTATATTTTGTTTGTTTGTATATTAAGTTCCCCATTAGCTTTTTGTAGTTTTGTGTCCGAACTCTGATAAATTCAGATGATCTCTGAAACAGCTTCACGTATAAACTGCGATCAGGGAGATAACTGCTGTAAAGTTCAACCTTTACGAGAGTGACACTCTCCAGATCAAATCAGTAACTAAAACGAACTGCTCTCAATTCTGTACTTGTGTGTGCGTGCGTGTGTGTACGTGCATGCATGCATGTGCGCTTTCTTCTTCTGTCCTTGTGAGGACCAGTTTGAATTTTTGAAAAGAAAAGCCTTTTTTCTGCAAAGTTAAGAGACTTTTTCAAGAAAGTGAGAACAGTTTTAAAAGTGAAGACACTGACGAAAAGGAGGACTTTTTTTTTTTTTTTTTTTAAAGTTGAGACCTTTTTTGGACAGTGAGGACAGTTGCAGAAAGCAAGGACATTTTGGAAAAGTTGAAGAAGTGAGGACAATTTTAGAACCCAAGGACATTTTTGGAAAAGAGTACATTTTGTCCTATCCTCACTGGTTTGATGATTCAGACTTGGTTTTAGGGTTTAAGTTAGAAACAGGGTTTAGGATCAGTTGAGGGGCTGGAGAATAAGTTACTGTATAAAAATAGGGGTCCTCACAGGTACAGAAACCTTTTTCTGTGTGTCAGCATTTTAGCATTAGTGTAGCTGGTAGAGGAACATTTTGCAGTCGGTGATCTACTCTCGTAAGGTTATAATAAAAGATAAGGAATACAATATTATTCAGAGAGGGGCCTTACATGAATAGAATGAATAGAAGTTGAACCGTGTGTGTGTGTGTGTGTGTTTGTGCTGATCAGGTGTTTCTTTATCAGCGTCTCTGTGAGTTTTTCCACCTCGACAGTCACAAGGTCAAATCCAAACAGTCCAGGGAATCGTCTCATTTCACACTGACTAAAGTTAAAATTAGCCTTTTAGCGCTGTACTTTGAAGTCATTTGAATTTCTCTAAAGTTTATTGACCTCAGTAGGAAGTCATCCTTTCTTTTATCTTACCATCTGTCAAGTGAAATAGAGAACAAACCAAACAGAACTACGTCAGTGGAGACGTTTTTATTTGTCTTTGGGGTGTAATGTGCTCTCTATCCAGCCATCAATCACAACTTTTCCAACTAAATTCTAGTTAGATGTTTGGCAGCTGAGCGACGGCGAGCAGAGCCGCTCCTGAATCAGAGTACATGTTGAGACCGAACACACTGCTGCATTTTTGTTCATTGGAGGGTGAAGACAGGAAGGAAAAGAAAGAGGACTTGTGTTGAACAGACGGGTTCGACGTCACCGTGCTGTTGAGTCACTAGGTCTGTGTGTCCCGGCCAGCCAATCACACGCTGAGGTTTCCTGTTTCACTTCCTTGTGTGTATCCTCCGCACACACACACACATACAGTACACAGACGTGTCCTACACACTAACGGTTGTGTTGTACATCTGACACACTTTCATCACAGCTGGACTTGAGCTGAGTTCATGTAGTACTATTCCTACACATGTATCCCACGGCTGGAGTTACTGCTTACTATATGATAAACTTTCACATGCAAAACATATGTTAAGCTCATGAGATATGATGCAAATGGTACCTTATTTTATTATTTATCATTGACTGAGTCCTTCACTACTGACAGGACTACTGTCTTGACTTCACACACGTTTACAAGTGCAATAACTTAATTTCCATGCTGCTAACTCTGCTTTCTGCAGACACAAGACACTGTCAGTTCCTCAAGTGTCTCAAGTGACATTTTGTCTTTATTTATTGAATTTATCAAATTTGTGATTATTGGTGTTTCATCACTTTCAAAGTTACTCTATACAGTAGTGTTTTTTTGTATGTAGTAGCCTACCTCTAATTCAATGTATGTGCTTCTTCCTATATATATTGCTATCATACTTTATTTATTATATATTATTGTACTATATTATACTCATACTATACTATATTATATTTGACATTCTGTTATATTGCTGTAAACCTACTATAAAAAATATTATGTTATACAGTACTACATTACTATATTATGTCTTATATCCCATACTATATTATATTTTCCATTAGATATTTCCTTTCCTTAATGAAATCATGTACAGTGGGCAACTCCAGGGTCTGAAAAGTGAAGCCAATGCTGAAGTGCCTTAAACTTGCATTCTTTCTAACAGCCAGCAGGGGGTGACTCCTCTGGTTGCAAAAAGAAGTCTGATTGTATAGAAGTCTATGAGAAAATGAGCCTACTTCTCACTTGATTTATTACCTCAGTAAACATTGTAAACATGAGTTTATGGTCTCAATCACAAGTCTTCTTCAATACAGCATGATGTTCATTTAGTAAATTATGGTCCCATTTAGAGTCAAATAGAGGGGTGAGGTGGAGTTGCTCAGTGACTGATTAGAGGGCGTTAACCGGTGGTGTAGTGGTCCTTGATAAGGTGGGTGGGCTAATATGGGTAATTTACAGAGGAGGAAGTGGGTATACCCTCCTATATATTACAATGTTTTTTTTGGCAGATAGGTGGGTATACTGTAAACCGGCAGAAAAAGAGGTGGGTATACCCTCCACTACACCACTGCCGTTAACATTATATATATAGCCATATATATATATATATATATACATTATATATATATATATATATATATATATATTAGAGATTAGTAGATTAGTCCCAAATGGTCAGGAAGTACAAGGGGCTTTATGTTGTCAAGATTGAAAAGGTCTATACTAGACTTGCTGACTCTGCTACTATTAATCACATCCCATCACTTTTATTTTGTAACCTTGTCTTTAATTACTCTTCTATAGTCTCTATTTTTACTTCTATTCTTGTTTTAGCTTTATATACCTCTAATTATTTATATTTTACTTTCACTATTTAACCCTATTTATTTATGTTCTTGTGCTGCTACAACAACTAAACTTCTCCTCTAGAGATCAATAAAGTCTTATCTTATGTTATCTTATAGATGCCAGAGTTGGGGACTGAAGTCACATGACTTGGACTGTGGATTAAGTCATGAATGGGATGTTTTTAGAAACGTACTTGCAACTAAACTTTGACTTTAACGGCAATGACTGATGATTTCATTCGGAATTTAGTCTTTTGACGTCCTCTACAAAATGATAACGTTTCATATAACAAGAATCTTACTTTCTTCTACTTAGTCCATGAGGTTATAGCTATCTCTCACCCTGCTGCTCTCTCAAACCCAAGGTGATCACACACAGCCAGTGTGTGTGTGTGTGTGTGTGTGTGTGTGTGTACCTTGAGGGGATTATCAGTCCAGTGAAACATTCACCACACTCCTGAAAGGATATCAACTCCTCCTCTCTCTCTCTCCTTGAATTGAGCTTCTGTGTGTGTGTGTGTGTGTGTGTGTGTGTGTGTGTGTGCGTGTGCGTGTGCGTGTGCGTGCGCGTGCGTGTGCGTGTGCGTGTGTGTGTGTGTGCGTGTGTGTGTGTGGTAAAAAGCTGTCAGGTTAGTGGAGCAGCAGCAAACAGATCACACACTGGTCAGCCTCAAAGACTGTACATGTAAAAATGGCTGACATGCTGAAGCCTGGAGGCTGGTTTATCAAAATGTGTGTGTTCTTCTTCTGTTAGAAGATCGATACCAAATGAATGAATGAATGTTTGTTTTTTTGTTTTTTTCAAGTTTCATACACCTTAAGACACTACTTATATTACCTTCACAGTCAAAGACTAAAAGCAAGCAAATACATGTTACTGTGTAAATATCAAGCACGTTGTATCAGATATTAACTTAAAGGGACAGTGTGTAGGATTTGATGCTATCTAGTGGTGTGGTTACAAATTGAAACCAATTGAATACCCCTCCGCTCACTCCTCCCTTTCCAAGACTGTGGTAAGGTGAGCCACCGAGTGCAAAAGCGTGGTAACACCGTTCGCATCGCTCAGGGGCCATCCTTACCATAATAACACTACTTTAGGAGCAACAGAAGTCACTCAGCGGCTGGTGGTACCACAGTTTTGCACTCTGCGGGTCAGATTATTGCTGTTTCACAAGCGTGTCTGAGAACTACGGTGGCCTTCGGGTAACGTAAAAAACGTGAAAGGCTCTCTCTAGAACCAGTGTTTGGTTTGTCCGTTCTGGGCTACTGTAGAAACATGGCGGAGCAACATGGTGGACTCTGTGAAGAGGACCTATGTAGATATGAAGGGCTCATTCTAAGCTAATGAAAGCAAAGGCCCTTTTCAGACCTGGTATTAACATGCGTTCTAACACCAGGTGGTCACTCCACATGCGTCTTGAGTGACCACTTGTGATCTGATCTCACTTCCCCGCTCTATATGCAAATAAACACACAGTAAACACATGGCTAAGCGTTTCACACCTGTACTTAGAGCTGTCCACTTGTGATCCGATCACTGAGGACGCATGTTAATACCAGGTCTGAACAGGGCCAAAGATTCTTAGTTTCAGGTGATTATACACTAATGAAAACATTGTTATGAATATTATATTCCATTTCTGCTAATACTGTAGATGTTACACACTGTTCCAGCGGTGAAGTATTAATAGTAAAAGTAATAATACCAGTGTAAAAATACTTTGTTACTATAGAAAATCCTGCATTTGAAATCACTTTACTTTTACATTAGCATCAAAATATACTTTAATTACCAAAAGTAAAAGTACTCATTATGCAAAATGGCTCAGTACCTCAAAATAGTGCTTAGTACTTGAGTAAATGTAGGCTACTTAGTTACTACAGCTCCGTCCACACCACTCAGACATGTGGAGAAAGCCAAAGCCTGGCTGCCGTGGTAACAGTTACTAAGCTATTGGATGATTTTGGGGGAGGGGTTTGGTGAAAGGTCAATAACGTTTTAGTTGCTTTACAAGTTATTGTTTACACATAAAATGTTTCTAAAAAAAAAATACATAAATGTTGTAGCTTATTAACTTTTTTAAACTGTTTTGGTAAAGTTGCTTCAACTTCTAAACAGCTCAATTGGTTCCAGAAATATAATCCTTTTTTTCACTGTTTCACTTCAGGGTAGAATATTTAAGACTGAAGCTTCGAATCCAAAACTCAAAGCTAAACTTTATATGAAGACAGAGTTAAGAAATGGAGCCTCACTGCTGGTTTGTCACACCGCTGAGCACTGCTGTCCATCAATGTGTTTTTCTGTGCTGTGATTGGCTGGCTTGTGTACTCAACAACGAAGTCTCCGCCTCCGGAGCCGACGGCTGTACTTTTCCACTCCAAACTGAGTTTTAGCATCCAACTCCATCCACTCCTCCTAATGCTCCTCCTCCATCCTTCACTTCATCTATTCATAACACACACTCCCCCTCCCCAGTCAAACACACACATTCACACACACATAAACAGAGTTTTGGTTGTATAAAGAACCACAATAACAACTTGAGGTTACGCTCGGATTGGTTAAGAGTTACGGTAGAAACACACGACCCAGTGTGCTCTGTGTCACTGTGGTTTAACTGCAAATGTTGTGAAATGTGACAATAATTTTGTCATTTGCTTTTAGTATTACTTTGTTTTCTGGAAATCTCTCATGTCATGTGACCTGTGAGGAAACACCAGGCACAACCACGGCTTGTCTTGATTTCATTCTGTCACATGTGAACCAGCTTTGAGTTACTTACTAGTACAACAACCAGTAATCAAGACCTGACCCAGGACCAGAGCTCAAGTGTTTTCAACTGAGAGATGAACTGGTTGGGGTTACAGCTAAGACTGTGTTCAGGTTAAAATAACACCAATTGAAAGTGAGTCTGGTACAGTCCTGCTGCAGGTCTCAGCTCTGTGTGTCAATACGTCTTAACAGAGTGGATCCAAACAGATTCTCTATTAGCCCCGATCACTTGATCGTCACAGGAGATTTTTTATTTTATTTTCACCTTTATTATACAGCTGTTAGTAGAGAACAAGGGGTATAGAGAGCTAAAGTCCAGTAACTATTCCACAGTATATATTCTCAATATATTATGCTATGTCCAAAAACACAAGTACTAACAGTAAGAGTTAAAAGTAAAAACATATCTCCTTTAAAGGGACTGTTTGTAAAAATCAGAAATGCTTGTTAACAGCGACACCTGTGTCCGTTAAGTCAACGAAAGTCAGCGTCAGGCTCGCGCATGTGCTCGCTCTAAATAGACATGAACGAGCATCGCTCAAAACAGTGAGGCGACACACGTCAGCTAAAACCACAATATCACTCTATATTTCAGCTGCTTGGCAGTAATGTTAGCTGACCACACGAAGGTCTCTCCATGAATCACTGCTGATCCTAGTGTTGGCTTTTCCTGCCTCAGCCTCCCGACCGCGGCCGGAGAGAACAGGGAAGACACCGGTCGGAGACGATAACGTTTCTCGCTGTGGAGCCCCGTCAATTCACAAGACACGGGAAACCTCTGTTGGTCTGGAGGAGCTGAAGCATTTATTTCTGCACAAACGTCCACTGTACATTCACTAGATATTCTCAGAGCTACGAAGTCTTCTGCAGTGTGTAGTGTGCGCGCATGCACGTGAGGTGGAGCGAGAACGAGCGCGGTGTGAGTGAAGGCAGGCAGGCAGAGGAGCAGAAGAGCAGAGTACAGCAGAGACTCCGGCCCTGGAGACCAAAGCTACGGTCTCCCCTACGTCCTCTGACCGCGGCCAACACTGTTTAACAGACGGGCTTCACTAGATATAACTTTGAGGTTTTGGTGCTTCCGTGTAGTTTGTGTTGGAGTCTCGTCTGAACAGCGTAGCCACACGCGAGCGCGCATGGGACACCGTCCCGGATTGATTTATACGTGTAAGAAGTTACAAACAGTCCCTTTAAACATGTGCAAGCATGCAATGTGCAAATTGCTTTTCAAAATGGATGTAAGTTCAAAAGATGTATTGCACTTTGCCAGAGTTACATTGAGAAAGTAATTGTGAGTCCAGTTGATATATTCCTCCATACTTGGAACAGATATTTTGGGGCGCCCTTGTCGCTCAGGAATTAAAACAACAACAATGAAACCAAACCAAACATTCCTGGGGATCTTTGTTGGATCTCTCTTTACCTTATTTCAGTCAGTATCTAATAAAGGCACAACAAAATGGACTCATGATTCTTTAATCTTGTGGAAAGCCTTCCCAGAAAACTGGAGGTCTGTTAGCAGCAGATTAATGCCCATTTTACCATCACACATAACAGCTCTGATATACCAGTGGGATATCCTACTGTCCGCATACTTTTGGCCTTGTAGTGTATATATCAATACATTTCTGTCTGATGCTTTATCTTATGTGTTTCTCTGATCATCACCAAGTCAACTGCACAGTTGAGGCCCATCCACCACCCCTGGAAAAAAAGTTTCTTTATTCTCACACGCGACAAGTTCAGGATTATAAAAGACAGAAGGTAATCATTCACACCTGAAATATCAAACTTGATCTTAACACACGTCATGGAGTCTCACAGATTTCAGTTACTGGTAAAGGTCATTGGTGTGTGTGTGTGTGTGTGTGTGTGTATGAGAGTGTGGGTGTGTCAATAACTGTCGTTCATTCTGTAACTCTGTCTGTACTTGTTGTTGGACGGCTGCCCCTTCACCAACAATTCACTGTGTGTGTGTGTGTATGTGTGCTCTTGTGCATCTTTGTGAGGACCAATTTATTTTAGATCTTGAAAGTGAGGACATTTTTGAAAGTGAGGACTTTCCGTCCATTCCTTGCTTCGTCAAAGAGCTGTTTGTGGTTAAGACTTGATTTTTTGCGTTAAGGTTAGAATTAGGTTCATATAAAGGTTTGGGTTAAAGCTGAAGTAGGCGAGATTGGAAAAAATATGATTAAAAAAAGTCTCAAATGCAACCAGTAACGGGTTAACTAATGTAGGTGGGACCCACCGCGGCTCTGAGAGGCTGTTTATGAATGAGCAGCGATCTGATTGATTATCAATATGTTTATCATATTTACAGGTGCAGTGTGTAGGATTTGGTGGCATCTAGCGGTGAGGTTGCAGATTGGAACCACCTGAAACTTCACCTGTGTGCCAAGCTTGAGGAGAACTACGGCGGCAAATGCGTGTGAGCGAACAAGTGAGCCAGTTTAGCTCTGAGAATATCAAGTGAATGTACAGTGGCAGTTGCAGTTTGTTCAGAAATAAATGCTGCAGCTCCTCAAGACCAACAGAGGTTTCCCATGTCTTGTTTGAGAGATGGGGGTTAACTCCAGAGCGAGTAATGTTATTGACTTCGGCCCAAATAGGAAAATTGGTTTGTCTGTCCTGGGCTACCGTAGAAACATGGCGGCCGGCTCTGTGACGAGGACCCGCTCCCTATGTAGATATAAACAGCTCATTATAAGGTAACAAAAAAACGACTTTTACTTTCAGGTGATTTTACATGAAAGAACATATACTTATTAATATTATTTTCCATTTCTACCAATAGATCCCCCTAAATGTTACACACTGGTCCTTTAATGAATTTTGAGAATTTTTTGGGGGGAGCCACAAAAGCTCATTTGGAAAGGCATTGCCTTGCCGCCGGCACCGAACCACACAGATGAACGATTAGTCTACAACCAGTAGGCGATAGGTCCTTTTCACAGCAGCCATTCTGTCACGTCATTGCAGGGTAAACACAGGTGTAATTCATAACATTAATGGCCCTGTTCTGGTTAGGTGGGCAGGGACCTGGTATTGTGCATGCTGGCTCACTTGAATGGCTGTGACACACTAAACAGAATGGGATCATAATTAATATGATCAATTACACCTGCGTTTACCCTGAAATGACATGTCAAAATAGCTGCTGTGAAAAGGGCCTATTTGAGGGGGGATGAGGGGGAATGTCATTCCCCTTGTTAGCAAAATGACCAAAACCTGCCACCCCCCCTCCAAAAGTCCAAAAGTCAAAATTTATTGAAAAAGATAGATGTAATAATTTAAGAAATTTACCTTTTTTATCTAACGAAATAAACTGCTTTAATCCATATTTGTTGGCGTTTCAAAAACAAATATTTTCACTGAGGTAAAAAAAAGATTTGCTCTCCCGCTTACCACATACAAATCTAACAGCACCATAAATTACATTTATTTAACCACAATAACAAAAAAAACTATTTTTGCTCTATTATAGTAAATTAATTAAATCGTTACAAAAAAGGCTCAGCTTTTCTCAGATACAAGGGGAAAATAACCTTTTTTCCAGATACAGGAAAATAGGTTGTGAACCACTATAGACATACAAACGTGTTTTAGTGTGTCAGCAGATTAGCATTAGCGTAGCTAGCTGAGGAAGTGTTTGCAAGGGACTGATCTACTTTCTGTAATCTGACACACACACACCACCTTACTGCCATGGTCTTGTGTGTGTGTGTGTGTGTGTGTGTGTGTCAGCTCACTCTCTCTTCCTGTTTGGCAGTGTCAGCTGACCAATCGGAGGCAGCATTGCGTAAGAACAACTCATAGAAGCTGCTGCTGACAGCTGAAAAAGTAGAAACAGGAGCTACAGTAGATGCAATAGAGACAGCAGAGATCAAACAGCCGGGACCTGCTGCAGTGTCCCGAAGCAAGGCACTGAACACACTTGTTTGATAAGATAATAAACAGGTTGGTTAGGTAGTGTGACAGTTTGTGTGTTTTTGGTTAACACAACCTAAGTATGGATCTCACCCTGTGCCAACTGAGCTGATCAGCTGATCTACAGGTCAAAGGTCAGTCAGAGGAGGTTGGACCTGCCGGAATGACTCTCTTCTTGCCACATATGTTTACTCTCAGTCTTCATTATAACACATAGGATTTTTATTAGCATAAGATTGTATGAGTTCCTCTGGTGATCGAGGCAGGATTAACCAACCAGACAAAGAGGGTTTTCAGTGAGTTCTGGGAACTGTGTTTTCATTTGGATCATTTAATAAACATAATAAAATCTGTAGCAACTCTTGCTACAGAATAGACTCGATTTAAAAGACTCTCTCTCTCTCTCTCTCTCTCTCTCTCTCTCTCTATATATACTGCTCAACTGCACAACTATAACAGTACAATAAAATACATATATAATAAAGTGCTACAAGAATGAGTCCTAAAACCCAGAAATGAGTTAGCATTTTAGCAGTTATGGTTCCCTCATCTCAAAGTCAACGAGTTTTTTTAATGGGTTTTTAGTTAGATGCCCGAAATAAGGTCTTTGGTTAACACAAGCTGAAGAGATTTTAACATTTTGTTCTTTGACATAAATATCCCACTCGTAAATTCTGAAGCATTTAGGTGTCTTAAAAAAAAGCGGTTGCTAACAAGTGGCTAAATGAGACTGCAAAACGTCATCATGCCAACATGTCCGCCTTTACGGCTTCGTTGTGTATACTCACGCTTTATGCAACTGTGGTGTAGTTAGTTTATTGCCTAACTTTAGAGTTTTACTTCTGCCGATTGCATTCACACTTCAAAAATCATAAAAGTGGTGTTCATTTGTGAAGATTATCTTGCTGAACAAATGTGTAAGTTTCATAAACGTCTGTTTAACGAGAGTTCTACTTCATCCCTGGATCACTTTATTATTCTGCCCTACAAAACCAAACACAGTAAGTAGGCTAAATGTTTGGAGAAAGTTGAGTTAAGATTTTTAACATGTTTTTTTACCATATAAGAAATGATTATGCTAAAGAAAAATATAATTCAAGTAAAAACAGAGAAACAGTCAACTGGACAGCTAAAGCAAGAAACTCATAGCTAACTTTAGAGATAAAACTAACTGGGGAGATTGCCAAAGCTGTAGCAATCTAAAGCTAAATTTACTTTCTCCTCCTAAACTGTTATATGCAACTGCAAAATATCAACATACTGTAACATCTTGGCAATTCAGTTTGTTATCCTGCATTAGTAAATGAGGCAGTAGCTAAATCCAGTCAAAATGGAGAAAAGAAACTAGTTAAACTAGCCTTGCTAAAGGCTATCTAGTCTAGCCTTGTCTAGTGGGATTCGTGTAATTTAATGTAGTTCAGCTTTCTCTAAATCACATATTTGAACGCATTAAACTGTTTATTAATTTCTTATATTGATTTAAATAATCAAAATAAAGTTTATTTTCTTATACTAGTTCAAAAAGGACAAGAAAGTTGAAAGAACATATTTGTTTGTAGATACTGTATTTTCCCCTCACATATCCTGGAAATGTGTCGAAAGGCAGAGTACAGTATCTGCATCATGTACAGTCTACACCACAGACTTTTTTAGAAGGGGAAAATAATCGGACTAATTCAGAACACTTTTTTTCGGTAGTCGCTGCTCTCACTTTGAAGGGCAGAATAAAAGATCTCATAAATCAGAGTAAGAAACATCTACAACCTGCCCGTTCCTCACACTTTGACCCATTAACATTATTAGTTTATGACACACCAACACAAAGAGGCTTATACCTCCCTACCCGTCCTAAGTGGGTGTGACCAGCCCACTTCACTTTATGTAATCCACTTCAGCGGCTCTCCATGTAGGAACACAGTGGTTCTCCTTCCTTCCCGCTTTAATGCCTGTCTAAAAAATTTCTGAATAGAAAAATAAAACCTTTCTTAAAGGAAGAGTGCGTAGCATTTCGGCTGATCTATTAGCAGAAATTAGATATAATATTTATAACTAAGTTTTCATTAGTGTATAATCACCTGAAACTAAGAATCGTGTTTTCATAGAATGAGCCTTTCATATCTATATAGGGAGCTCTACACGGAGTCCGCCATGTTGCACCGCCATGTTGCACCGCCATGTTTCTACAGTAGCCCAGAAAGAACAAACCAAACACTGGTTCTAGAGAGAGCCTTTCACGTTTTTTACGTTACCTGGAGGCCACCGTAGTTCTCCGACGTGCTTGTGAAACTGTGGTAATGTGAGCCGCAGAGTGCAAAACTGTGGTACCGCCAGCCACCGTTTGACTTTCGTTGCACCTAAAGTAGTGTTATTATGGTAAAGATGGCTTCTGAGCGAGACGAACGGCGTTACAGTACCACGGTTTTGCACTCAGCAGTTCACGTTACCGCAGTCTTGGAAAGAGAGGAGTTACCGGAGGGGTACTCAGTTGGTTGCAATCTTCAACCACACCACTAGATGCCGTCAAATCCTACACACTGTCCCTTTAATGCTGGTTACAAGAAAATGTTGTTTGTGAGATACTGGGATGCATTAGAAAAACAGATGTAAAAACTTTGTATTAAAGAATATGGAAGAAGTATATATACTCATAAATATATAGATTTATAGATTTACATATGAATGAATTAATGCATTTCATGTCTTAGTTTATGTACTATTTGTATGATGAGTAAAACTCATCATAAAAGACTAAAAGTTAATATGAATTTATTACCTTTTAGTCTTACGTTGTGCTTCAATTTCATCTGTCTTTGTCTAATTCAAGTATGTGTTGGTTTGTGAGAGTAAAATCAAACCAAGTCAATGCTATATATTAATTTATCCATCATGCAATCCCCCAAAAAAGTGTTTAAATGTTTATTTCTGCTCTTGTATTTTTAATGTTCGATTTCTTGAATATTTTTTTCTTTACTGCTCTGTCACTTCTTATCACATATTGTCATGTGACCTGTTGTTTTAATGCATATGAGCAACACTGAGTATTTATTTTTACATGGTTAACTGTGCATTATTCACTCTGAGCCAACCTGGTGACTCAGTGACACACTGACCCTGATAACTTTAACACTTTATAAAATACTCATTCACACTCATTGAATGACAACAACAATCACAAAGACAATCAATCAGCCCACGTTACATCAATCAGATATTTATTTGTGATTTTTTTTTTCTTCTTTTTGTTCAGTACAGTAAAGGGCTTTTTTGTTAATGACAGTCTGCATCAGCCAATCACCTGCAGCCTAATCCAGCCAGCTCGATGCCGATTGGCTGTTTGGGCCCACTCCCACCACCCAGCCCATCTCCCTTTGTGTGCAACAACAACAACAGAAAGGCAGCACTTTACAGCACCTGGACACATTGTACATGACCAAAACATGAACCAAATATAAACTGTAAAAAACATCCGTCTTAATAATGTCATTTAATCTTGCATTCAGTTTAAGTTTTTTTCTTAAACCTGGAAAAAAATACCAACAGGGTGAGATAATTTCACTTTTTTTCAGCATCTTGAAAATAGATGAACTAAAGCAGGTAACTGCACAAGTATTAAAAAAATTACTTTAAAAACTATTTTTTTTTTTAAAGTTGATTTCTGCTGGAACCTGATGGAATCATGTCACCCTGCAAGCAGACAACATTTAAGGCCAAATGACTTGATAAGATGAAGATTTTTTTTTGAATTTTCTGTGAACATGAAGAACAAACCTGACCCCGTTCACAGTCTGAGGTTTGAGGTTCACACTGCTGAGAACAAAATGGCTCCCTGAAAGTTCCCCTTCAGGGTGTCAGGATGTCACAGAACTCAACAAAGTCCCTCTGCATGAAATTCTGACTCTGAATCAGGTCATCCTCAGAGGGGAAATACTGCATGCTGTCCTCCTGCAGACGCAAACTGTCATCCTGCAGACGCAGACTGTCCTCGTGCAGATGCAGACTGTCCTTGTGCAGACGCAGACTGTCCTCGTGCAGTACCACGATCTGTCCCGGTGGCGTCGTTGAGCCGTGTGGGTTGGGACTGTCCAAGAGGGCTCCTCTTGCATTCTCCAGGACGCCCAGGTACGAGTCCATGTCTGTGAGCTCCACGTCGCTGTCAGAGCTGCTGCCGCTGTCGCTCCCCACCGAGTCGGAGCGCAGATGCAGCATCTGATACTTCTCGTGCATCAGAAACTGGTTGGTGTTCTTGGGGGCGCGCATCCCTCTCGCTCTGTTTCCTTTGACGTTAACGGGCCGGAGGGACATCACGGGCCTCTGGAAGTGTCTGGGATGATGGTGATGGGGATGATGACGTTGAGGTTGGTGGTGATTGCGCCCTCTTGGCCACCCTCCCCCTCCTGTCCTCCGCCCCTGCAGGCGCCCCCTGCAGCTCTTGGACCAGCCGTGCTTCCTGCGGCTGGAAGGGTCCCTCTGCGGACCCTCTTTCCCATCCTGATGCTGCTGCTGCTGCTGCTGCTGCAGCTGCTGGCAGCTCCTCCTGCACATCATCTCTGACAGCATATTTGTCTTGTCTTTCTTGCAGTCGCCTCCCTTCCTCCCTGCTGCTCTCCTTCACATCCTCTCCCCCTGCTCGGGTGGCCCACACAACAACAACAAAGAGAGGCTGGTTTCTGGTTCAGAATCACAAATGACCCTCCTCTCTCTCCGAGTCTACCTTTTCACTATTCTTTCGCTTTTTTTCTTGACCTCTGGCTTTGGCTGATGCATCGCCTGCTCTTCCTCCCCCTGCAGCAGCAGCTTGCCTGCTCGGCTGTCTCCCTGTCACGCCCTCCTCTGCCTTCTCTATAATCTCTCTTCTTTTCACCTTTCTCTGAAAGTCAAATTAGCTTCTTACAGCTCTGATATAAGTGAACTGTAATGAGCAGCTAAAGGGGGTTTTAAGCGTCGTCTAGTTGATATAAAGCTGATCTTTTTTCTCAGTTTAAGGCCTGTAAGTGCAGTGTACTCAGCTCTGACCAGCACTAACTGTGGCTCTGCCTTCTCCTCAGAGCATGGATAAAGAGCTGGGACGAACCATTCACAGGTTTAACACAAGGAGGGGGGGTCAGGGTTAGCAGTTATGTCCACTGTTGATTAATAACATTGTAATATAACAGATTTCTATAAGACATCCGTTCTACATATGCGTAAAAGATATTAAAATATATATATTAGCCTGTAGGTTGCTCAGGTTGTGTGCAGAGGTTGTGATAAGCATTAAGCTACTTCCTGCAGCAAGATGGTTCAGTCCGCTTCAGTTTTAGCAGCTGAAATCTGATCCACAGCTGCTGCTGTTACTGCCCGCCCCTCTGACAACACACACACTGTACAGCAACAACAACCAGCAGCACTGGGGCAGCAGGGCAGTAACAGTAGTTATTGTGTTAATATACATACAAGAACCCAACCCACATGGACTTATGAGACAATGAAAACACTGTTGCAGTGGTGAACACGGTTTCTTAAATAAAACATTACATTGCAAACAAAGAAAATCTACCACAAAAAAAGGTTCCAACCAACGTGGCTCTAGGGATGACAGTAGTCAGTCAGTCTGTCCACCACTTTGGTCCAGACTGAAATATCTGAACAAATATTAAATGCATTAATATTAAATATTATACAAACATTAAAGTGGCAGTGGGCAGTATATTTTTGGCATCATTTGAGGCGAGAAATAACATAATATTGATTTATATTTGATCAGCGCTGCCTAGTTTGACCGTTTGGTCAGAGTTCGCGAGTGATTGACAGCCGGCTCTCATAGACAGCAGCTGGACAGCAGACCTCAGATCAGCTCTTACTGCTTGTTTTCCTCCGGTCTGTGAAATCTTGCAGATGCCGTTAGGAGCACCGGAGGACACCGAGGCACATGATTATGTCAGGTTACCTGTTTCATGTACTACTGTCAGGATATAGCAACCGTTTTATAAAAATAACCAATTTTAATCATATTTGCTCCAATCTCGCCTACTGCTGCTTTAATGGTCCCCTGACTTTTCATCTTGCACCGCCATGAGGTTCACATTTGTGATTTTAGTGTTTATTGTTGGATGGATTGCCATGAAATTTGGTTCAAGTCCCCCTCAGCGAATTGTGATAACTTTATGATCACTTGACTTTGCATCTAACGCCACCATCAGATCAAACTCTTTATTTGGTACTTTGGTTTATGAGCAAATTCCTGCAAAACTAATGACATTCCCATCAACCTCAGTTGTAGGCCTACTTTGTGTTTAATGCTTAATTAGAAAATGTAAGCATACTAACACGCTTAACTAAGACAGTGAACAGTGCAAACATCATGTAATGTTAGCATGATGTCATTGTGTGCATGTGCATGCTGACATTAGCATTTAGCTCAAAGTACTGCTGTGTTTAATTACAACCTTTTTGTCTTGTTTATAATCCTCCAACCAGAAGAAGTTATAGGAAATAAAGGACATTTACTAAAAAAAAAAAGTACAGCCACTTAATCAATATATAATGAGCCATAAAACATTAACTTTGTCTTCAGCATCACCTAAATCACATAAAGTATTTCATCTCAAACGAGACCATTAATATGAATATGGCTTCCTGCGGCTACTATAAGCACAACTATCCCTGCTATCACAATGCTCTTCAGTTCAAACATATGTAGGTCATTTCAATCCAACAAAGCATGGATGATATAACATACCTATATGTTTGCAGCTGCACCAGTGACCCCATGTGGCTGTGATGTGTATTACATAGACCAGTTAGGAGCAGAAGAAGGGGGGTCAGTGTTTACTGTAATCCATCCTGCAAAATTGTTGGGTGGATTAGAAAAGACTCACTAGTGTAGCGTAAAGTAAGTCCTGGATTCACTGTGTGCCATCTTAAACAGCTGAGGACAGCGTGAGTTTAGAGAGCCGATTGCATTTGAATCATCTGCAGAATAAACACATGAGGATGATCACATCAGGCAACAATAAGCTACTGTTAAACTCACTGATGACACATACAGTATACTATGCACTGACTATTTAGTCTATTTTGATACAAGAAGTCATCACCATCCGTCCTTGTAATCCAGCTAATATTTGTTGCCTCAGCAGGTTGGAGTTTATGAGGCGTACAGCAGCACAAAACCACCTCCTTTTTATGTTCTTTATTGGTCAAACGTTCAGGAAAGTACAATAATCATGACAAAAGTTAAACACAGCCACGAATTGTGGAAAAATAAAAGTAGTAAATGAATTAAACAACATTATAAAATACAATAACTGTAATTAAATAAAGAGGGTGTGGATATTACTGATGTGTTTATAGTTTCACTGCTATGTGTTTTTTGTTCTTTGATGAGGAGACTTAATAAGAGTTCATGTAGTTACAAAAATATACAAAGTTTGTTTTTTTCTATTTCAAATATATATTTGTGTAGAAAGTAATAAGACTAATTATGCAAACTGCAATTCTGCATCTACCTTATGATACTTGTAAATGCCAAAATAAAATCTGAATACGAAGAAATACAGATACCAGTGGTGGAAATTTCCACCACTGGTATCAAGTACTGTACTTAATTACAATTTTGAGGTACTTTTACATTACTTGAGTATTTCAATTGTATGCTACTTTATACTTCTACTACATTACATTTCAGAGGGAAATGTGATTTTTACTTCACTACATTTGTCTGACAGCTGGAGTTACTGGTTACGTTATTGATTAAGATTTTACAAACAAAACGTGATAATTTATGGAATATGATACTGCGCTATAGATTAAACTATCCAACAGTATATAAAGTAGTTCAAATATGCTCCACCGCCACTAGCTTTAACATTAAAATGCTGCTTAAATGTTTTAGCATCGGTAATAATATTCCAATAATATGATATATATAATAATATAACTCTCTGAAAGGGACCATTCTGCCCAACAAGTACTTTGACCTGAACACTTAAAGTACATTTTGCAGTTAATATGTTTGTACTTTTACTGAGGTGAAATCTTGAATGTAAGACTTTCACTTGTACTAGCTACACTGTGGTATTGCTATACTTTTACATAGGTGAAAGACATGAGTACTCTTTCCACCACTGACAGATACACAGATAGGAGATGAAATCTGGTGGTGGAATGCAACTAGTACATTTACTCAAGCAGCCTGTTGAACTTTTTTTTTGAGGTACTTGTTCTTTACTTTATTTCCATTTTATGTTACTTTCTACTTCTACTCCACTACATTTCAGAGGGAAATATTGTACTTTTCACTGCTCTACATTTATTTGATAAATTCAGTTACTTTTTCAGATTCAGATTAATAATACAAAATATAATTCACAAATAAATTGTATTATTATTGTATCCGGCAGTATATAAATCAATTAAAATTAACCCACCTTTACCAGCTGCAACACTAAAGTGATGAAGACATGAATGCATCAATCATTATAATCCAATAATATAATATATGCGATTCAGAAATGGGCAATCTGCATAATGAGTACTTTTACTTTTGGCACTTTGAGTATATTTTTGATGCTAATACCTTTTGTACTTTTACTTAAGTAAGATTTTGAACGCAGGACTTTTACTTGTAACAGAGTATTTGTTCTTCCTCCACAGACACATGTCTGTGTCTCTAATGCTCCAGCTAGGCAAGGCAGCTTTATTTGTAGAGCACATTTCAGCAACAGGGCAATTCAAAGTGCTTAACATAAACATTAAAGAACATTAAGACATAATTAAAACAGTTATAAAAACATTAAAGATTAGAAAATAAAAACAAGCTAAAAATAAAAGCTAGGATAGAAGCTAAAATAGAGTATAACAAACAAAAGTAAAAGCTCTAGTGCAGTATAAGATCATTATCTGGTTTAATAAAAGGCAGCAGCAGCAAACAGGAAAGTTTTAAGCTTTGATTTAAAAGAACTCAGAGTTGGAGTTGGTCCTGCAGGTTTCTGGGAGCTTGTTCCAGATATTTGGTGCATAAAAACTGAACGCTGCTCCTGCATGTTTAGTTCTGACTCTGGGGACACTAAGCAGACCTGAGAGGTCTGAGTTACTGTAATGTACATCTGTATTTGTACATGGTGTCTTTGCCTCAGAGATATTTAGTGGTTAATAAATCACAACGCCACTCCTCATGCATGGATCTATTAAGTCTGTTACATCACACTGTGCCTATGTCCACCACGTCACCACTGTTATTAATAAACAACATCATAATTCTCGCGATAAATATGTGAAAGATGAGACATGTTCCTATTATCGGACGAGGATGGTGTAATGAGGATGACTCTTTTCCTTTCAGTTTTACTTGACCTTTATTGTAGGAGTAGTCTAATGACCTTGTCTGACTGCTCATATAATGTCGAGTATGTTTGATATACATTCAACATAGAACAGATTTCTCCTGTAGATGTTGTCTAAAGATCTGTCACAGGACAGTTTGTACATAAAGTTTTGTTCGTTTTGAAAGACAGTCAGCTGCTCCGTTCAGCATCACAACAAACATGGCGGCGGCGGCAGGAGGAGGCTAACAGAGAAGAGAAGAGCTGGATGAAATCCTCTAGAGACGCTTTAATTCAGAGTTTATCACTCAATAAGAGATAACATTTGCTTCTTCAGGATCTCAAGATGGAGTCCGCCCCGTTTCCAGAGGAAGTCTCGGAGAGGAAAGTGTGTGTTGTCGGTTCAGAGCTGGTGGAAAACTACACTGTAAGATATCATCCGGTTTACCCTCTAGAATCTCTAGCCTCTAGCCTCTAGCCTAGTAGACACTGAGCTTAGCATGTAGCCTAGCAGACAGTGAGCTTAGCTTAGCTAGTAGCTACACACTTAGCTTAGCTTGTAGCTATACACTTAGCTTAGCTTAGTTTAGCTGGTAGCTTTACACTTAGCTTAGCTTAGCTTAGCTTAGCTTAGCTGGTAGCTATACACTTAGCTTAGCTTAGCTTAGCTGGTAGCTACACACTTAGCTTAGCTTAGCTTAGCTGGTAGCTACACACTTAGCTTAGCTTGTAGCTATACACTTAGCTTAGCTTAGCTTAGTTTAGCTGGTAGCTTTACACTTAGCTTAGCTTAGCTTAGCTGGTAGCTACACACTTAGCTTAGCTTAGCTTAGCTGGTAGCTATACACTTAGCTTAGCTTAGCTAGCTTGTAGCTACACACTTAGCTTAGCTTAGCTGATAGCTTTACACTTAGCTTAGCTTAGCTTAGCTGGTAGCTATACACTTAGCTTAGCTTAGCTTAGCTGGTAGCTACACACTTAGCTTAGCTTAGCTTAGCTGGTAGCTATACACTTAGCTTAGCTTAGCTAGCTTGTAGCTACACACTTAGCTTCAGGTCTGTCAAAGTGTGACAGTGTGTTAATGTTGAAGACATTACCCTTATCAGTGAATACACAAACTGTTAAAGTTATTGTACTTTTTACCATCAGTCGTTACAGTCTTTATTCTCCTGAGTCTGGACTGAAAAGAACCACAGAGTTGACAAGCTAACTGCTAACTGACCTGACAGCCTGCTGCAGCTTTCTGTTCCTCTGTCAGGGTTACTATGGTGTAAAGGTCTGCACTGTTATGTTTGACAGAAAGTCAAACGCCGACATGGCTGGGAAAAATGGGTCATCCCTATGGTTCCCAGTGTCCTATGGTTCTCAGTGTCCTATGGTTCTCAGTGTCCTATGGCTCCTAGTGTCCTATGGTTCCCAGTGTCCTATGGCTCCCAGTGTCCTATGTTCCTAGTGTCCTATGGTTCCCAGTGTCCTATGGTTCCCAGTGTCCTATGTTCTCAGGGTCCTATGGTTCTTAGTGTCCTATGTTCTCAGGGTCCTATGGTTCCTAGTGTCCTATGTTCTCAGGGTCCTATGTTCCCAGTGTCCTACGGCTCCCAGTGTCCTATGTTCCTAGTGTCCTATGGCTCCCAGTGTCCTATGTTCCTAGTGTCCTATGGTTCCCAGCGTCCTATGGTTCCCAGTGTCCTGTGGTTCTCAGGGTCCTATGTTCTTCGGGTCCAATGTTCCCAGTGTCCTATTTTCTAATGGTCCTATGTTTCCTAGTGTCCTATGTTTCTCCA
>CAKAKR010035461.1:41657-78422 GCA_916700685.1 Adelosebastes latens
CTAATGGTCCTATGTTTCCTAGTGTCCTATGTTTCTCCAGGTCCTATGTTCCCAGTGTCCTATGGTTCCCAGGGTCCTATGTTCTCAGGGTCCTATGGTCTCAGTGTCCTATAGTTTCCAGTGTCCTATGTTCTCAGGGTCCTATGGTTCCCAGTGTCCTGTGGTCTCAGGGTCCATTGTTCTCAGTGTCCTGTGTTCTCAGGGTCCTATGGTTCCTAGTGTCCTGTGTTCTCAGGGTCCTATGTTCTCAGTGTCCTGTGTTCTCAGTGTCCTATGGTTCCCAGGTTCCTATGGTTCCCAGGTTCCTATGGTTCCCAGTGTCCTGTGGTTCCCAGTGTCCTATGTTCTCCGGGTCCTATGTTCTCCGGGTCCTATGTTCTCAGGGTCCTATGGTTCCCAGTGTCCTGTGTTCTCAGGGTCCTATGGTTTCCACTGTCCTATGTTCTCAGTGTCCTATGGTTCCCAGGTTCCTATGGTTCACAGTGTCCTGTGGTTCCCAGTGTCCTATGTTCTCCGGGTCCTATGTTCTCCGGGTCCTATGTTCTCAGGGTCCTATGGTTCCCACTGTCCTATGTTCTCAGTGTCCTATGGTTTCCAGGGTCCTATGGTTCCCAGTGTCCTGTGGTTCCCAGTGTCCTGTGTTCCCAGTGTCCTATGTTCTCCGGGTCCTATGTTCTCCGGGTCCTATGGTTCCCAGTGTCCCGTGTTCTCAGGGTCCTTTGGTTCCCAGTGTCCTATGTTAAACTAACACTGTATAAGGGATTAATAAAAGCCATCTTTGCAGTTAAAACGAATGAAAGGAAATGGATGTTTCAAATGCAGTTTAGATGTTAAAAATCTGTTCAACCACTGTGGAGATATCCATGTCTTACCTGCAGATTTGAGGGTGTAGGTGTAGGAGTATAACATCAGTAGGCTTTAAGCTGTAGGTGGGTGATTCCACCATATTGACCCAGGGAAACACTGAGGGGAAAAAACATCGCTGAGAACATAAAATCATTTGAAAGGTCTCGTTAATACGTCATATTACGAGGATATTAAGCTGGAAAATAAATGCATAGATTTTCTTTTCTTTTTTTTGACACTGAGAGATTTTATTAGAAGATCTTTTATTCTCCATATAATAGTAATACAGAGCAGCTGACAACATCAATGTCAGGCACCATGATTGCCTCAACATCCAGATAACAACCTTTCTATATTATCTAATTTTCTTTTCTTTCTTCAGGCTTAAACAAAACTTCATGGAAGCAATTTTCATCCAGGAAAAGAAAAAAACAGTTCAATTAGGAATGATAATGTCTAGGACTTTCTAAATTATGACTTTCTGCATTAATTATGAGATGAGTCAACATTTTGAATTTCTAATTGACTGTCTGAGTCAAAATTATATTTTTTTAGATGTATTTGTATTAGCATTGTTGGAGGGAGCCTGAGATCTAAGATTTCATTACCAACAACTGCTTCTTTGTATTGTTGTGCATATGACAATAAATAACTACTGGAACTGGCTTTCAGCAGCATCTCGTGGTCACCCTCAGCGAATGGAGTTGTCATAGTGATGGTTCAAGTGTTATCACATGACCTATGTTTGGAATTTAGTTCACCTGATAACAAACATGTGGTTGTATATAGGAGGAGACGGTATTTGATCATTCTCTATTTAATTATTGGATCATCTGTGCAGCTTAGGACAGATTGTAATCACTGACTGTCCTGCTGTTCTGTTTCAGGTCTATATCATCGAGGTGTCGGATGGAGAGCACAGATGGACTGTGAAGCACCGCTACAGTGACTTCCACGACCTCCATGAGAAGGTAAAAGACCGGAGCAGATCACCTTAATCTGCTTACTATGATAGGCATGATCACTTTCACCAAACATTTATTTTGTAGTCTGTCCAGGTGAAGTAACAACCGGACAAATGGGTTTGAATTCAGTTTGGTGCTGTGATGCATGATGCCGTGTTTCTTACTGATTGAATGTGTAAACAAGAGATGCTCAATATGAAATTTTAGGGCCAATAGCTGGCTGTCTTGCAGTTGCAAACATGTGAAGATGACAATAAAGACTTAACTTTTCTGACAAACCTTTTTTTTCCCTACGGCCAATGTAACTTTTGCAAACAATTTGTAGTTACCATAAGAATGGCCTTTTTACTGACATCCTTCTTTATCATGCATTTGCTAACAAGCAGCAATGCAACTGATATAAATTAATTCACTCCCTTGTGTGAATTGTACTTATTGTACTTGCACTAATTATACTTGTGGTGTTCATTCACAATTATAAAGGAACCACACCCAGCAGCTGTTGTAAGAAAAGGCTCCACATTATTAGATGCAATTATTGCCTGAAATTCCATTATTGGAACAATGATTAATAATTTATATTTCTCATTTATCAGAGGATAATGTACCGGCCATAGACATATTGTGCAGCCCCACTCATTAATGACCATAATGCATTACATCAATGATGCACCACATTTGTTCTGACTGTGATCGATTAGCAATCTTCTGTCTGAATATGTGAACAAAAATGTATTTGCTAAAAGATAAAAAGGGACCTTTTAAAAAATACAGGAGACTCTGAATTCTGCAATAGAAGAAGAAAGCAGGAGCTTCAGACTGTGGAGAAAACATCACTTTTTCTATTAATTTCAGTTAATTAATAAATCGTTTATACAGTGGTGAAAATGAATCCATCACAGTTTCCCAGAGTCCAAGGTGATGTCTTCAGATTTCTTGTCTTGTCTGACCAACAGTCCAAATCCCAAAGATATTCAGTTTACAATAATACAAAACAAAGAAAATCAGCAAATCTTCACATTGGAGCTGCACCCAGACAACGTTAGGCATTTCCAGTTATTAATGTTTTATCCTGATGTGTGTTTCCCTGCAGCTGACGGCAGAGAAGAAGGTGGACCGACGGCTGCTGCCTCCAAAGAAGATGTTGGGGAAGAACTCAAAGAGCCTGGTGGAGCGGCGGCAGAAGGAGCTGGAGCTCTACCTGCAGACGCTGCTGCAGCAGTTCCCGCAGGCCACGCCTACTCCACTTGCAAGCTTCCTACACTTTCACTTCTACGTGAGTACACCTGAGGCTCCGACAACCCTACATCCTTTGCACATGTACAGTAACCTGTTCAGGTGCTTCAAGTTGACCTTTAATAGGTTAAAAACAGTTATGTTGAGTAATTGAAAAAATAATCGACAGATTAACTCAACATTGGTATCATGTCTGGTAAATAGCTGGTCTCTCTTGCTAAATGCTGTGACACAACCTTTACTAGAATAAAACCAGGTCAAAAACATTTTCATTTCAGTTGCCTCAGTTGTATCTCAAGTCAGATTTTTTGGGTTCTAGTTCTCAACATGGTTGTCATTTCAAAAGTTGATGATAGGCAGAAATGTGTTTAAAATGTAACAATGATATGTGTGTAAATGGTGATTATTTCCCAGGTTGAGAAGCGCTGCTCCAGGCTGGTGTTTAAGGCTTTGTGATGTCAGTGACTGATCATGTGATGATGTTGATACAACAACAGACCAGTGTTGTCTGAGGCCAGAGTTAACAGCCAATTAAAAAAAAAAAAAAAAAAAACCTCTCATGTGATGTGAGATGAGCAACACGTGACTGTCACAGCCAAGTTAGAAAACAGTTGCACTGTTGTTTATTATTCAGCTGCATTAAGGCTGCACATAACTACTGTATAATGTAACTTGGATGAAAACAATTAAGGCTAACATGATGATATCTAGCTAAAATGATCCTGTTAATTCTAAACTAGTCACAGTTAGAGGTAGGGCTGTCGCGGTGAAGGAATTTCCCCTGCGGTGATAACGATTGGCTCAACAGCGTGATATGTGGTATTATTGCAATTTTTTTTTGCAAATTACTTAATTTATCCTGATTTTAGTGTTATATAAATAAAAGTACTTGCTCTGGATGAAGGGAAGGCTGAAACACGTATAGGGAGAGAGGACAGACGTGCCGGTCTATGTGAATTAATTTCTCCTCCATTGTTGTTGTTCAGCACTTGTAGCCTACATGTAGGATATGACGGTCACGGTTGGTCTTTGAGGTATTTGTCCCGTCCCTCTTCCATTGTGATTGGACGGCTGGGTAAAAAGTGACACTGATGAACGCAGCATTTTACCCAAAGTTGAACATTTTTCAACTCATGGCGACCAGAAAAAAATGTGAACATAGCAGTTGTGGCAGTTGCTTGCCATCTCCTGCGGTTGGCTTGTCAATAGTGTTGTATTGCAATATTGCGGTTATTGCGACAGCCCTAGTTAGAGGCAACATCGAACATCAGTAGAGAGTTGAAACCATGACCTGCTGTCTGCTGAGCAGCGAGGAAATAAGGAAATAACTGTAACAGTTTTTAACAAACTCTTTGTCTCTTTCAGGAGATTAACGGCATCACAGCAGCTCTGGCTGAGGAGTTGTTTCATAAAGGTTGGCTTCCTTTCTGACCTTTGACCTCTTTCCTCTCATCTAGTGTTTCTACAACTGTGTTAACATTAACCCCTTTATTAAAGTGGTATGTTTGTGACTGATTTAGTCAAATGTGTGTGTGACAGATGAAAAAGATCTTGTACAGTGCGCAGTATCAGACCATTGTGTGTGTGTGTGTGTTTGTTTGTGTGTTGTGTGTAGGTGAGCAGCTGCTGCAAGCTGGCGAGGTGTTTTCTCTCCATCCTCTGCAGCTTTACTCCATCTCCCAGCAGCTACGTCTGGCCAAACCAACCTGCTGTAACGGAGACGCCAAGACCGACCTGGGTCACATCCTGGACTTCACCTGCAGGCTGCGATACCTCAAGGTCACACACCTCTTTATTTAACTCAAATCCCCATCGTACAGTTTAGTGTCGCGTCCTGACTTCCCTTTCAGGAGCAGACGTGGCAAATGTTCTAACTGGTTTTGTCTGTGTTGGTCAGATGTCTGGTACCAGAGGCCCAGTAGGAACCAGTAACATCCAGGAGAGCACTCTTCCCTTCGACCTGTCTGTTTTCAAATCACTGCTGCAGATAGAGGTAACTGTCTGTCTGTGTCTCTGTTTGTCTGTCCTGGAAATACTTGCCTTGTCACACCAGTTAGTAGCACATCTCATTAGACAGAGCAATGCATGGTGCAATACAGCTAATATGATCATTTACTCCGTTTTGGACTCTCACTCAAAGTTCAGCACTGGCAAGACAAGTTTGTTTGTCCACAGTGTAAATTAGCGTGTCAAAGTTCACCAACACTGAACTCATGAAGGCTCTGTGTGGATCTCCTTTGCCCCCATAAGTAAATCTGCTGCTCTGACAAATGTCTCAAATGCTGGTGTGAGCAGGCTCATACAGAACCAGTTTTGCAGCTGTTTCACATCACTGGTGTGGCCAAAAGCAGGGGGGACAGGAAATAGCATGGGTGGAGTTGTAAACATAAATTGCAGGAGCTAGCAGGCTACCAACCTGAAGGTCAACTGCTGTTGCAGTGTTGCATGTCACCCCCGTCTCTAACTGCAAAGTAAAAACACTAATAGAGGAGGCAAATTGATTTCATTATGATAATACAAATACCAGTTAAAGGGATAGTTTGGGTGTTTTTGAAACGGGGTTGTATGAGGTACTTATTGATAGTCAGTGTATAACCTGCAGTAAATGACGGTCGACATGCCCCCAGTTTGGAGAAGCAGACAGGAGTACCAGCACGGGAGTAAAGCAATGTACTGCTTTGGACGGGGCCGGCAGCAAAACATATTTTATCCACCTAAAAGAAAGGCTCTCCTAAAAAAATCAATATCCGTTTAAATGTACACTATATTTTGAATATTTTCACCGCTTCATGCTGCTGTCAGACAGCCCTTTCCGATGAAGAACTGAACTGAAACTTATCTATGCTCTCTTCAAAGCCACCAGACTCCGTTGACAAAAACAGTATAGATAAGTTTCACTTTCAGTTCACCATCGAAAATATTCTAAATATAGTGTAGACTTAAACGGATATTGGGCCTTTCTTTTAGGTGGCTAAAATATGTTTTCCTGCCGGCCCAGTCCACAGCACTGTATTGCTTTGCTCTTGTGCTGGTACCTCTGTTTCTCCTGTTTCGTGCGTACTGCCATCTACTGTAGGCAATACACTGACTATGAATAAGTACCTCATACAACCCCACTTCAAAATATCCCTTTTAAGGTGACCAGCAGCAATGAACTGCCATGATGTATCTGAAGTATTGGTGCCAGTTAATTAATTAATCATGTCATGTTCTCTTCAGTATATTCCTACAACAGTACTGATGGGAACAAACTAATGGAGATTTTTTTTTTACTTTTCCGAAATTCACTGACAAGATTTAGATGATAACTTCTGTCTCTCTGTCTGTCTTCAGATTAGCGAGTGCAGCGCTCAGCAGATTCGAGGTCTGTCGTCTCTGAGGTCGAGTCTGGCAACTTTGAGTATCCACAACTCGACGGAAGCTATGATGGTGCACAACTACTGATAAATACTTCTCTGTAGTGGTTATGCAGTGTCTTGTATGTCGCGTGCTGATCCATGTGTTATTTCTGGCATCCTCCAGTCGATCCTGGTGCCGGAGGCGAGCGAGTTCTCACAGTGGGAGGCTGAGGGGGCCGAGTCGGGCTGTCCCGTCACCGCTGTCATCCCCGTGTGGAGAAACCTGACCACGCTGGACATGAGCCACAACGGCATCAGCACCATCGACAGCTCAGTGGTGAGACACGCCACGCAAACTTAAACACAGTGTGAACTATTTCATTAAATTTCCCCACAGTGAAGTCAGGATAAGGAATACTGACTGACCATGGTCCATTTCATACAGTATCTCATAACCACACATAAGAATCTTGTGATATTCGAAAAATTTGATATTGATATCATGTTAATAATACACATATGATAATATTGTGTAAATAATCCAGCACCTCTTAAAATCATTTTATATATACAGTTATGGTTACAGACTCACTCTCCATCTCTCTACACTAGTGTTTTGAGTGTAATCGATTTGCCAAAAAAAGAGACAAAACACACAATAAAATAAAGTTATTATGCGTTTAGTAAGTTATTCTTTTTATTTCATTTTAAATTTTCTATATAGATATCACGATAATATTGTTATTGCACATTTTTTTGACCATGAAAATCGTGTAGTGATAATCTGATATCGTGACAACCCTGGCCAGTTGCTACACACTATTGATTTCTTTTTTTAAATAATACATGTGTTTTGATTTTTGAGTTTTATATAACAACATAACAAGAAAAAGAAATCCTGTTCCAACCCACCATCCACCAAAAATTAAAAATACCAAGACAAGGCAAAGGGAGGAAATAAAATCATCTAATGTTGATTATTTCTTGGAATGATTTGCATTACTTCTGTTAAGTTCCAATGGTCATGAAAATCCTGGAAACGTTGCATGAAAATAAGTTTCCCAGGCCTGAAAAAGCTGTTTAAAAATGTATAGGAATAATGATGCTAAGTCCACCATATTTCTAAAACTGACACTTACTACTACACAGCTAAAACCCCATAATAGTAATACAGTCTTAAGTTATATTGTGTAACATATAAAGTTGATCCAGATGATTTTACAACACTTGCTTGTGATTGTTCAATAAAAATACTCAATAAAAACGTGCTGGCTCAGGAGGTCAGGTCCTCTCTGTCTGTACACGGGGCTAAAAAAGCTGGGTATGTGAATAAAGGAACGTTTCGGTTCCATAAATCAGTTTCTATGTGCTGACTCTCAGTTTTTCTCTGCTGTAGAAACTGATTCCCAAGGTGGAGTTTTTGGATCTGAGCCACAACCAGCTGTCCACAGTGGAAAACCTCCAGGTATGTAACAGCGTGATGAAGAATACATCAACTCTGTTGTCCTTCATGTCAGTGTCAGTATCAATTTTAGGGTTGCAGCAATCAATCCTTTTCAGTTGATTGATATGATTATTTTTTAGATTAATCAATTAATTAATTGATTCTTCTGTTAAATGTTTTGTCTGACCAACAGTCCAAAATCCAAACAAATTCAGTTTTACTAAATAAAATACTAAACAGAGAAAAACAGTAAATCCTCACAGTGGAGATGCTGGAACAAGAACATGTTTGATATTTCTGCTTGATAAATGACTAAAACAGTTTCCAATACATTTTCTGTGGATTGGGATCTGACTGACGCTCAGCTGCTGCAACAGGCAGCTGGTCCTGACACCCCTACAGATATGTAGTTTGTCATTAACAGTAGCACTGAAGTACCTGTCCTGTGTTGGCAGCACCTGTACAATCTGGTCCACGTGGATCTGTCCTATAACAGCCTGCTGGTCCTGGAAACTGCTCACACCCGTCTGGGCAACATCAAAACCTTGAACCTGGCCGGCAACCAGCTGGACCAACTGACCGGCCTCACCAAGCTCTACTCTCTGGTTAACCTGGACCTCAGCCACAACCAGCTGGCCCAGGTAATCACACCGTGGACGTCCTGATGGTCCAGCGGTCAAAGTGACATAAATACGTACAGGAAATCTTTCTTTTTACGCTTTATTGTAAGAGTGCAACAGATACATTTCCTGCATAGGAAACATTATATATACTACTACCATAAAAGAAGGAAGTAAATAGATACTTTTTATCTAATTTAAAAAAAAAAATTATGCAATGAAACCTTGCACACTGAATTCGATGCATTTTATTATTCTATTTGTTGCGAAAATTTGCAATGCAAGACAAAACGGAATTAATTATGTGGGTGCGATGGACAGCGCTAGTCCCAAACCAAGCTAATGAATGAATGACATTTGCAAGAAGCTATCGTTCAGCTGCCGAGAGCACAATCACTACTGTCTAATCTTTCATACACCCTTTGTTTTGCGATCATCCCAGATTCTTAGCTGTTCTGCAATCCCCTGCCACAAACTATCTTTAAATTCTGCATCTTTGTATTCTTTTATTTCTTTATCGTGAAATGCTTTACGCTGTGCTGAATGTTTATCATGCAATTTTGGATGATGATGTTTGCACGGACGGTGGCTCTGAGTGGTCAAACAACCCTCATTTGCCTTTTGACGGATGCTGAAAATTTAATATGTTCCAAAAACATTAATGACGAACAAAAATTTCGGAGTCGGTGTGTAAACTTAATTGACACAACGTGAGGTCGTATGTAGATTTAAATGTGTGACAATTTTGGACGAAAAATACGGACTTGGTGTGCAAAGGCCTTAATTGATCATCCATATTAACTACAACAATCATTCTCTCTCCTCTTTTTCTGTCATCTCTCTACTGTTGACTCTCCATTATATAGTTAGGAAAAATAACTTAATAATAACAGACTGTGAGGAAAAACAACCAACCATAGCTCGTGAAAAATCCATAATTTAACGAGGGAGTCAGTGGAGGCTGACTTGTGTGTGTTTGTTTCCAGTTGGAGGAGATCAGGAACATCGGCTCTCTGCCCTGTCTGGAGAAACTCAACCTGTCCAGTAACCCCATGTTCATCATCCCAGACTACAGAACCAAAGTCCTGACCCAGTTTGGAGACCGCGCAGCAGAGGTACACTACCAAAACCACCACACTGTTAACGTTACTACTCTACTAGTACTACTTCTACAGCAGCCAACAGCACCAAAACGTTTTTTTTTTTGCTCATTCTGCTCCTATTACTACAGCAGAGGTAAACAACCAACACCAACACTCTGCTTCTCTCTCCGTTGCTACTGCTGCTAATGGAAATGTATTACTGTCACTACAAGTACCACTACTGCTACTACTATAGAATCTGCTCATGCTTCTACTCGTAGTACTACTAGTCTATCAATATTATTGCTGCCACTGTTTATGCTACTTAAGCTGCTGCTGTTAATTATATTGAGTCTACTTCTTTTAAAAAAAAAAAAAAGTGTGTGTGTGTGTTGACATGTTTCTTGACTCTTTGTCTCTGCATCTTCAGGTTTGTCTGGACGGAAAAGTGACAACAGAGAAGGAGCTGGACACAGTGGAAGTGTTGAAAGCCATTCAGAAAGCCAAAGAAGTCAAAGACCGAATGAGCAGCGGCGACAAGAAGGTACGTTCTGTCGCGCTGAATCATCCAGCAGGAGGCAGTGTCAGACCAGGTTGTATGGTTACATTTATGTCAGTTTGCTTTGACGTACAGTTTGCACTTTAAAGAATATTAAGTAGTTTCGAAATGTTAGTTAAAATAATGGATGTTTAATTTTTATACTGTATATACAGTGTAGATATCCAATTTATGAATCTCTTTTAGGACTGTGAGAAAACTGTTTTTTGTTCTGTAAATCACATAAGAAGATTTTACACTTTACACTTTTTTTTCAACATTATCAGTATCAGAGGAAAGTAATTCATGATGTGCATCGATTTGACTCCTAAGACTTTGACCTTTGAACTCTATTGAGTCAATCTTCAACTCAAAACACTGTTGAATGTTACATCTTGGTACTCTGTAATCATATCTTCCCAATGAATTAACCCCGAAACCTTCTGTAGTGGTTTTATAGTTCTAACCTGATTTATAAACAGTCGGAGATCATCACAATTAGATGCGACTAATAATGAAGTTAATTACTAACAGATCTCTGAAGCCTGAATATTGTGCACATCAGCAGCAGAGTTAAGATGTAATACAAAATATAGCCAATAAATCAGAGAAGCATGATTACAGTAAATGTGTGAGGTTTTAATCTTATTTGGAAACTTGTAACAAAAATTCACAAATGTAAACTGATCCGTGAAGTTTGTGAGCTAAATCTGTTTATTTATTTATTATTTATTTGTCTGTGTTTAAGCATAGCCTGAAAAATTGTGTTGGAGTCTGTCGCTGTGAATTTTACTGTAAATGTGTAGAACATATTTTGTGGACCTTCTTTTAAAGAAGCTAATAGGTTTTTTTCCTATGAGAACATAAGACAATATTTGTGGCCAACTGATTCCTCCTGAAGAGGAAGCTTGTACGTTTTCTGTTTATTGATTATTATAAATGTGTCTAGAACAACAAGGATCACTTCCTGTTTGGGTGTCCAGCCTTTAGAGAAAAGGACCATTTTAAGTTTAAAGAGTGACAACCTGTTTAGGAAGATGACGTCCCCATTCTAAGTCCCACCTGCAAAGCTCTGATTGGCTGGGTTGTTTTTCAAATAAGGGAAATGGCTGTCGATAAGTACGACACCTGACGTATTTGAGCATATCAGAGGTTCAGAGCTCTGGAAGCAGGCTACAAAGACAGATCAAAATGTGGCAAAATTATTTTTTATTTGTTTTTTATTTATTAATCATGAAATACATCTGTACACGCCAGTGATGTTTTTTTTCTTAGATAAACTTAGAGGCCTGAGTATTCTTGCTTTTGTAACAAAAAAATAGGCTTAGCAAAAGATCATTACTGAGTGTGTTTGATCTATACTAGATGTTGTGCATATAGTCTGACTGCTATACATAGTAAATAACCTGAATCCAAATATTTAAGCTGCATAATAGTCCAAATTTCAAGCAGAATGTTTGAAACTTAAAAGTGAATTCAAGCTGAAGGCTGGACGCCCACACAGGAAGTGATTGTTGTCATTCTGTTCAGTGTATTAATATCCCCTGAACACAAACCTTAACAATGTTTTCTGCAAAAGGAAATTGTTGACCACAAATATTGTCAGGGCAAGGCAAAATATTGATTGCAGCTTGTTCACAGATTTCTTCACATTTACAGATTTAAAGAAAACTCACGACGAGTCTGAAGGTTATGTTTGAACTTTCAGAACACAGATGTAGTTCTTGAACTTCACCGTTTGGTTTACACAACCTCATACGTGTCCAGTAACTATACAACTAGAGCAGTGCTGGACTAGTGCTACTGGATTTGTTTCCATGTAAAAAGGCTAAAAATCAGTCTTAGATGTCTTAAGTCCGGACTGACTATTTCTCTGCTGCTGATGGAGCTGCTGGTTGCAGCTTTTCTGGATGTGATCAGGTTGGTGATGTAGGTGACTGCTGCTCTCTGAAGGCTTCCTCCTCTCTGTCCTCTCGTCAGATCAGTGAGGAGACCAGGCTGTCTGCTGCTGCACCTCCTCACCTCTCCTCCTCCTCTCCCCCCTCCTCTTCCTCCTGCTGCTCCTCTGCTGTTGCTCCTCCTGCTGTCACCTCTTCCTCTTCCTCTTCCTCCTCTTCCTCCTCCTCCTCCTCCTCCTCCTCCTCTTCCTCTTCCTGTCCGGCCCAGCAGGCTGCCTGCCTCAGCCAAGGTAATCATGTATGTATCAGGCTGTGCAGGGCTGAGGGAGGGGAGGGTGGGGCCGGTGTTTTTTATTTCTACAGACCGACGAGTATGTTCCACTGCTCTTTGTCAGGAAAGTGAAACAGCTGATTTCCAAAAGCAGCAGCGGACTGCGCTCACTGGGGCTGCAAATTAGTGATTATTTTCATGATCAATTCATCTTCCAGTTGTTCCAGTTGTCTGGTGAAGCCAACCTGCTGCTGTCACTCCTGATACAGAGCGTCTTGTTTTAAACCAGATCTCCTCAGCTTTATATTTCCTGTTGTAGATGCTTCGCTTTCTGCTCAGACTCAGAGGAAAACAGCTTTTTTCACTGTTTATAACATAAACATATAAATTGTGATCAGTTGCCTGTTGCTTCAGTTGTTCAGAAGTTCAAACTCCTCCAGCCTGATAACATAATTGTTCTGGAAGTTGACATTCACAAATTGACATCTTAAATCAACGTGTTTCCTCAGTTGACACAAGAGACAGTTAGTTAAAGGTTCCCACAGTTGCAACTGCTATCAGCTTCTTTGTCAACAGACATGACAGATACATCAGTCTCTGTTGATCAGTTAAAGCTAAATAATCCCCCCTCCCAAACAGCAACACGATCACCATGTCAGTGTGAAGTCAGGCTCACTGACTGATAACCAACAGGCAATGATCTCGCTTTTAAAGGCCCACCAATACACCTGCAAATCCAATATTAATATAGTATTATTGAGTTTGTCGGCTGATTATTAACAAGAAATATCAGTACAGAAATATCAAAGATATGTTCCAGGTCAACTAGAAACAGTGTCTCTGTTACATAGTTTGTCCACCAGAGAGCACTGACGAGTTTCTTTCTGAGCAGTTAGACTTGATGGATGTACAAACGACGGGAGAATAACTAACCAGTGACTGATATTCACTAATGTTTGGCTGGAGGTTGTGTGGCACCCTGTTAACTCTCACTAACCTCCTTCTGTGACACTAATATTGGCTGCATACTGTGTGAATGTCTGAATCTAACCAGTAAGAACCAAATGCATGTCTGTATTTTGTTTATTCTCGTCCAGTGAAACAGGGTTTAACTGTTATGTTTGTTTATTTTGCTACGATATTTGAAATTTGTATCCGATTCAAACTCTGCATGATAACATATTTCTGTCAGAACTGATTATGCATGAATATGTTTTCAACTGAAGCTTGGAGCAGACATAGTTGTTGATCATTTTTAAACCCGTTATGTAGGGTGGCAATTATTGATTATTTTCATAATTGATAAATCGGCTGATTATTTTCTCCAATGCTTGATCGAATGTTTGGTGTGTAAAACTGAAAAATGCACATCACAATTTCTTGGAGGCCAAGGTGTTGTCTTAAAAAGTCTTGATATACACGATCAACTGTCCAATATCCAAAGATATTTAATTAACTAATGTTAAGACAAGGAAAAGCATCCAATATTCATATTTAAGAAGCTGCAGCCATCAAATCAGAGCAGCATTATTCTGAACACTATTTGGTTTAATTTAGTTAAACTTTGTGAATACTGGAAATTATTTTATATATTCATATTTAAAGGTGTCAAGCTGTCAATCTATCCATCAGTCAGACTTTGTGGGGCGTTCTCCTCACCTCACAGCATCACTGATCTGTTTGGTTTCCTGTTTCAGAAGTGACGAACAGAGAAGAAGACGCAGTTTCCCCCAGTGTTCTCCCTCCTGAGGACGCTACACCTCCCCCCATAAGCTTCACCAATACACACCTCCTGTCTGCTGACCCCGCTCAGGTGAGACACACACCTGAAATCCCAGGGGACGGAGAGGTCTGTTGCCATGACAACCAATAGGATATCAGTTAGGGAGAGAGAGGCAGTTTGACGGTAAAGCGATCTGTAAAGGAGGAAGTGACAACAGAATAATTAATAAATAATTAGATAAGGAGTGAAACAGTTTATTATTGAACAATATGTCTTGATACAAAAAATGTGAAAATATGCATTGTGAAGAATGTTTAGATATTAGTGTTTGTTTCAGCTGGGCTCTAATGTTGCTTCATGTGTTTGTCTGCAGGTACAACAACCTGCTGTCTGTCTGTCTGAACACACACTCTTTGGAGCGCCTACAAGTATTACTACTACCACTACTACTACCACTACTACTACTACTACAAATACTACAAATACTGTCTGGTCAGTATCAAATAACATCATTTAGCATAATATAAATTAACAACTGTAAATAAAATTCTTGTTGCTGTTACTTTAACGTGGCAATAGACAACTTTTCAACGCACCCCCCAGCCTTTCCTTTGTGACAGCGTTGGCGCCGCTGTCACAAAGACAACCGGAATGCTTTCTGTTTTCCCCAGAGCCTAGCAACCACCAACAACACATCACCAGTGTTGCCAACTTGGTGACTTTCTCGCTAAATTTAGGGATTTTTCAGACCCTCTTTGTGACTTTATTTCTAAAAAGCGACTAGCTGCAAATTTAGCGACAGACCATCAGGAAAAAGCAAGAAATATAATGAAATATATTATAGTGTAATTCATTACCAATGCTGCTCAGAGTAATCACAGTCCACAGCTCTTCTGCCAACAGCATGGGGTCTCTCCATCTCCTCGCGGCTGTGCCGGGCTGTCTCTCCCTCGCTGCAACCGACACAACCACTAAGCTTTATGCAAGTGAATGTATGATGACAATGCCAACATGCAAACGAACATATGACGTTATCTGGCGACTTTTAGCAACTTTTGGAGCTACATAGTTGGCAGCACTGCACAGGACACACTGCATTTTGTTTTCCACAGTTAATTCGTTGTTCCACCATCTGACATTTCTGTCTACTGGTGATATTAACTGCAAAGAACTTACATCGGTACTCTTTGGTAACTGGGGATAGCTACCGGGGAAAACAAAAGTTCTATCCTCTTCCTGTTGCACAATGGTTGACCACACGCTTCCTTTGTGCTGTAAATCAATCAAATTTTCCCAGGAGATCGTACCCAGTGGCAGACAGAATTGCATAGTGAAAGCGAAGCTTATAGGGAACCAATCTAGACGCTGATGGTGTCATTCTATAGTCATTACATTGTGCAATCGACGTTACTTCATAATAAGTTAAAGCAAAAAACTTGTCTATTGCCACTTTAAAGACTTTTTGGATTGCTGTGTTAATCTACCGTCAGTGAAACTCAACTTTTCAAGCCAGGCTTTTAATGTGAAAGACCTGTGCAGGAAGTGTGCAGTTTCATGATATTGAGTGTTTGATAGCTTAACAGCGTTAAAAATGCGGCAAAGTAAGTGTATCTGAAAATTGTGAGAAAGTATTCATGGTAAAAAGATAAACTGAGAGCAGCAGAGTGGTGAGTATGACACAACTCTGAATTTATCGAGACAACAAATAAACATGGAGGAAGTGCTGAGTTTTAAAATTAAAACAGGAGCACATCAGAAAACAGGGAGGCTTCTATGATAAAATATACTTCTTAAACAGACTATTTCTAAAAAAGCTCTTTCAACTATTTGAAAATTCACTGTATAAAATTATTTTAACTGTCCCGGTTCAAACAGAAACAGTTGTACATCTTCAGCTAACGCTACAGCTTCTGCAAGATACTTTATTACTCAGGCAAAACTGTGTTGTTGTTCAGACCTCTCTCCTGCTGCTAACAGGATCAGCAGGAAGTCAAGCTGGAGGCAGGTCTAGTTCAGTATGTGTGCAGCAGGAGGTGCTCTGTTTTTTTCTGTCACTTTAATTGAGCTTTATTGACCTACAACAGTAAATAAAATTATGAATATTAGTAACATTAAAGATAATGATGTAGTGCAGTTGGTTAAATAGTGGTAAGGGTGTATATGAAAGTAAATGAGCTGATAGGACAACTGAAGTGAGTGAATGTTTCTTCTTTGTTCATCCATCCCTTTATCTCTCTCTCTCTCCTCCAGTTGTGTCTGCTGCTCTTCCTCCTCCAGACCAGTTGAAACCACTTGCTTCTCCTGCAGCGCTGCTTCGTGTCCTCTGCTTCCTTCTTACCTGCTCTCCTTTTCCTCCTTCAACAAAGACTTCATTACCCAGCTCTCCCAGCGTCTCAGCTCCACCCTGAAGGAGCAGAAGAGGAAGAAGGAGGAGGAGGAAGAGAAGGAAGAGGAGAGAGAGGAAGAGAAGAGGTCTGAGTCCAGAGAGGTTGAGTCCCATGTGGAGGACACCGAGGTGGGAAGTCCCAGGTAATTTAACCAGCAACCTTCTCTCACTGGTTTCTGAGCTCCCCTAAAATTTACACTGGTTTCTGGCATTTCCATAAGTGTCTATAATGGTTTCTGGTTTCCCATTAAAGTCCCTCTGCCTTTGATAATTTTCAGACGTTCCCACTGGTTTCTGTGATTCTGAGATAAAAATTCACACAGATTTTTTGGATTTTCAGTGGTTTCTGAGATGATAATGTGTCCAATAAAATACAAGTGTTTGTATAATATAAATATGTTAAAATGTATAAAAACTTAAATGACAAAAAAAAACTACAAAATGATAATTCTTCATTTGTCCACTGTTTTATGCTCATTATTCCAGTCCCGGCTCCATGGACGGATACTTTGAGATGAGTCTGGATGACTCTGTTGAGGAGTCGGTCTGCTCCTCCTCCAAGTTGCTCGCTGTTCCTCCTGCTGAGGAGCCCGATGGCCACCAGGGGGAGCTGTGTGAAGAGGAGGAGGAGGTGCAGGTCAGCAGGGTTCTATGGTGCTACTGTCTTCAGGTGAAGGAGGAGGTGGAGCAGAAGGAGGCGTGTCTGGTGCTGACGGACCGGCTGTTGGGCCTTCTGTACCTGTCAGATGATTTCACATGGACCAATCAGGACGCAGGTAAACACACAATCGGCCTCAGTTGTTTGTATACTTTATACAAACAAATATGGAGGCTGTGGTTTTCTGCTCTTCTTTTTTTCATATTTGTTTGCATGCATTGTTTTTGCTTCCCATCCTGGATTGAATGAATTAATCTGAGTTCATCTGAGGCCTCCCTACTGTAGCAGGATTATTATGTTAGCTGGATCATTTTGCTACTAGTTATCCAGTTAACTAATCCTGCTTCATGAGACAGGCCTCTGTTCATGGACAGACAACAAAATTTAATTTTGAAATGTTCTGCTGCTGCACGGTTTGGACAACTTATAAAACTTAAACATATCCATCTTGTCCAAAACGATAAGACCTGAAGTTCGGTGTTCTTCACAACACAAACAAATCAGACGGATGCATCACCATCTAATGCAGAACCCTGTTTACTAGTAACAGGAAGTGAAACAGAGCTTAACTTTAAGACGTTTCAGAAAATCTAGTGACCTTTCCTTAAAGGGACGGTCAACCCCAAAATCCAAAACACATATTTTTCTTCATACCTGTGATGCTATTTATCAATTTAGATTGTTTTGGTGTGAGTTGCCGAGTGTTGGAGATATCGGCCGTAGAGATATCTGCCTTCTTTCCAATATAATGCAACTAGATGGCAGAAAACAATACATTTGAAAAACTCAACAGCAATGTCTTTATAGTTTATAGCTAAGTGATACTGCTAGCTCACCTAGCACCACTGAGCTACCTAACATTACAGCTCAGCCGAGGAGGACGCCATCAATGTTTACATCTTGTGCTGTCACGAGCACAAGCCTCTCGTCCATGAGTAGCTGCACGCTTCCTTCTGTGTGATGATACGGTTTGCGGGTGTAGTAAGTTTTTTGAGAAAGAAAATAGTTCCTACATGAAACTTGGACATTTTATACACCGACAATTAATGCATTAATCTAGAAAATAATAATGAACGACATTTTTTTGCAGCCCTAATATACAATAAATCACATGATGTGTGGTAGATGTGTTGTGCAGAAATTATTTTTAAATTTTTATGGGCAATCTGTTCTCGGGTTCTCAGACCAGGAGCAGAGTCCCCCTGTGGAGGAGGTGCTGTCCAGCCTGCAGCTGGACCTCCTGCTGCCGTACTCCCAGCTCCTGCTTTCCTCCCAAGCCAAGCTCCCCGTCACCTGCCTCGCTTTTGGCCTCCAATCCAGTCCGACCCGCTGGTACATCTTCTCCGAGGCCGAGGAGCTCCGGCAGACCAGGAGCGAGTTGACGATGCTGAACCAGGTCAGAGAGCAGCACATGAGCCATTTAGAGTCCCTAAATTTAAAGGACAGCATCGCTGTAGATTGTCTGTCAGTTCTGATTACATTAGTAGGTATTTCCTTTTTCTTAGGTGTTCAAATTAGGTCAATCGATTCAAATATTTAATCGTGATTAATCGCATGATTGTCCATAGTTAATCACGATTAACTGCAAATTAATCGCACATTTTTTATCTGTTCAAAATGTACCTTAAAGGGAGATTTGTCAAGTATTTAATACTCTTATCAACATGGGAGTGGGCAAACTTGCTTTATGCAAATGTATGTATATATTTATTATTGGAAATCAATTAACAACACAAAACAATGACAAATATTGTCCAGAAACCCTCACAGGTACTGCATTTAGCATAAAAATATGCTCAGATCATAACATAGCAAACTCAAGCCCAACAGGCAACAACAGCCATCAGTGTGTCAGTGTGCTGACTTGACTATGACTTGCCCCAAACAACATGTGATTATCACAAAGTGGGCATGTCTGTAAAGGGGAGACTCGTGGGTACCCATAGAACCCATTTTCATTCACATATCTTGAGGTCAGAGGTCAAGGGAGCCCTTTGAAAATGGACATGCCAGTTTTTCCTCGCCAAAATTTAGCTTAAGTTTAGAAGGTTATTTATCCTCCTTCGCGACACGCTAGTAGTTGTGACAGGGTTGGTACCAATGGATTCCTTAGGTTTTTTAGTTTCATATGATGCAAGTATCTTCACTCTAGCTTTAAAACTGATTCCGCTACAACCTCCAAAAGATCGAATTGCATTAATGCCTTAAAGAAGTTAGTGGCGTAAACATTAATTTGCGCCAACATGTTATCGTGTTAACTTTGACAGCTCTTGTTATATTGTTGCTGTTTAAAATATTGAAATTTCTCCCAGTAGAGAGCAGTTCAGTACTTTGAAATTTAATTTGCAAAAATTTGATGTCACGAGTAAAGACATAAAATCAAAATAATTAAACATAATAAGATCCAACTTATTGAACAAGTCATTTGACGCAGTTCAGTCTGTAATAAGGTCAAGCAGAGCTTTAATTTCTGCTGTATTATGTAGAAACATGTATAAAGGACAGAGGTATAATGTGTGAAGCATGAATCAGGCTGAAGTCTGTCAGCACCTTGAAAACAAAAACCTTCTCACTTGCTTTTCCAGGCTGCAGGGTCTCAGACTGACCCGGAGCCCCCCAACACTCCTCAGCTCTTCCCCCGCTCACTCATTAACTCCTGGGAGCTGGAGGAGAGTCAGGGAGCCCAGGGAGGCTATCCTGCCCTTCTCCTTCCCTCCTCCTCCTCCTCTGCCCCAGACACCCATCCACTCCTGTCAGACATCTTCTCCAAGAGAGAGGACCCCAGCCTCCCTTCTCTCCTCTTTCTCACCCACCGACACCTCTGGGTGCTGAAGATGGACTTCAGAGAGCTGGCAGAAAGAGAGAGGAAGAGCGCTGACCTCCATCACTCCTCCTCCTCTTCCTCCTCCTGGTGCAGGCTGGTCCGTGTGCCCCTCGGCTCTTTGATGCTTCACCCCAGAGAAAGAGCTTCTCAGGTCGTGGACAGAACCACCAACACCTCCTGTCCCGACCCAAAACACCACCACAGGTACAGAGGACTTTACGTGGATATCCAATCAGTGTTGATGTTAAATTAAGTCAATTCAAGCCATAAATTCTTCAATGTGTGCTATATGGACCCAGAAAGCTGAGTTCTCCTGCTGCAAAATCTGTTGTTCCTCCTGCATCCAGCGCCGTTATTTGACGTCACAGTGACGTAGTTGGATGGAAGGCTACTGTTTCAGCTTGGATTTCTGTGGTTAGCCATGGGGCGCCGTGCTCGAGATTCAGCTCAAAGACAGAACTTCCTTGTTCTCCTCGCTTGTATTGCAAACTAGCGGCATTTCCAACAGCGAAGATGGCATCCCATAATATGAGGGAAGAGGATGTCATGGACGAGGACACATTTTACAGTGTTTTGGCTGACTTAGATATTCAGCCGTGTGTATTCGAGCCTGAGTATACGGCCGAAGAAATGTAGAGGAGAGAGGCTGCGGCTGCATTAGCCGTGCAAAAGGTTATGTCCGGCGGGAACCTCCAGGCGTCAGAAGCTTGTGCACAACGCATCCTGGTACATGTAGGCACAGCCGGCATGGCTCAGCGAGCAGGAGAACTCAGCTTTCTCGGTCATTAGCACATTTATCATCGACACTGATTGGACATGCACATAAAAGGTAGCAAATTTTCCCTTTAAGTACTGTCATTATCAGTATTCTAACCATCATGTTGTGTCCAGGAGGAGTCACTCTGTGGAGCTGCTGCTGGGCGGTCAGAGGCTGCTGCTGCTCTTCCCTCTGGCCCAGAACAGGGGCTCCTTCCTGGGAGAGCTGAGCCAGCGGAGAGCCTCTCTGGAGGGGCTGAGGATGATGGCCCTGCCCCAGCCCTGCAGGCCCTGTCCACAGCAAGGGCAACACACACAAGGTGAAGACCACCTACCTGCTCATACACTCCGACCGAGAGGGGAATTTTCCTCCGGCCTTATTTCAGCTGATGGTTTCATTTAGGTTTACCCTTGCTGGTTTCTTCTCCCAGTTTGTCTAACACCTCCTTGTTGTTGTGTTGTCAGGGCGTCACAGATCCAGAGACCAGTGCTGTTGTACCAGTACGAAGAAATCACACGGCACCAGCAGGTAGAATTCTGAAGCACTTCTGTGTAGTCCTCCTGTGTAGTGCTAATATCACACTTATACTTTGATTAAGACCAGTTCCTTTCTGTCCTAATACTTTAAACACAATGCACTAATCTTATCTGGGCAGTCCTTTATCAGTGAGTGTATCCAACATTTATTTATCTATAACAAACCATGACACAGAATCAATCCTGATGGACGTCAATGAAGCTGTAATTTCAGCATTTAATCACAAGAGTTTGACCGATTCATTGGCATTGTCGATATTATCGTTTGATTCTATCTCATCACATATATATCCGTATCAGCTATGTGTAGGGTGATAAGTAATAAAGAAACATCAGAGATATGTTTGAGAATCTGTCTCCATTACATAATTTGTCCACCAGAGAGCGCTGACAAGTTTATTTATTTCTGTGTAAAATGTCCTGATCAGTATATGTCACAATTCTTTAAGAACTCCTTGTGAATGTTTGTGAAAGTCATATGTTAAAGGCAGAATGAGTAGGATTTTCCAAAAAAAACAACGTACAGACCCGTACAAAAATAATTCCTCTCAATCATCACTAATGACCCCCTAATAGTGTGTGGTGGTGTCTGTATATGCAGAGACCCTGCAGCCCTCTGCCTGTTTTTTTCTTATTTTGCTGTTTTCGGAACGTTTCTGGGCGTCAACCTCTATACCTCTATAAACGTAGCGACCAGGTGACAGATCGTAAGCACCCATCCAAGAGGAAGCTATGAAAATGGCGGACACAGCGCCAAAAAAAACGCAAACACAGCGAGGCGAAATGCCAAGCGGACAAAGCTTGTTCCAAAACAAGAGTGAATCTAGGGTTGGCATCATCATCACAGGAGAAAAACGTGTGTTTTTAGGCAGAGAGTGTGGGGAAAAATGATGTGTTGTACTGCTGCTCTTTTGCTCTGTGGCTGCTCATTAATTGGAGGTGCATCATGCTGTCCCCAGTGCAGTTAGGATTGAGTATTGTTATCATCAGTTCCCTTAAGGAAAGGCTCTTATGTTTTAAAAAATGTATTTATTTACATGTGGTTTGGGTCGGTTTTCCACAGGTGTGTTTTGGATTAGGTCCAAACCTTTGGGTCTGTGAAGACCTTTTAACTGTACTACTAGAAATGTACATAACATTAACTCCAGACTCAGCTGACAAGATTTTCACAAATTCAGCAGAATGATGATACTCCACTGGCAACGTATGACCAGATGTATGATCAGATTTTAGTCAAATATGAGGACATGATCCATTTTCTCATAATTGTGCATCAGTTTTATCATTCAATAAACATTAGGGAACGCAGTGTGTCATCTTCTTTTCCCACAGCATCTCTGTAGCGATCATGACAGATGACTTATTGCTGTTGTTGATATGTTTATCTTTTCCTCACTTCTCCTCCCTCCTCCTCCTCCTCCTCCTCCTCCTCCTCCTCCTCAGCTGGGACTCCTCCCGTTTCCAGGTGGAGGAGAACCAGCCGTCCCCCCATCTCACCCCAGGTCTCTCCCCAGGACTGAAGCTCCTGGCTGGGCTCGGAGGACAGCAGCTGCTGACCTACTTCCACAGATATATAGCAGTGGTAAGACACACACTCACACACACACACACACTCACACTCACACACACACACACACACACAAACACACACACACACACACACACACACACACACACACACACACAGAGAGTTGTGTTCCTACGCTCCCTACACCTGTGTGTCTCAGTATAGAAGGATGTGATGCAGCTGTTTCACTGTTAATCATCTAATGCTGCATTTCGTTATAGACCCATCAGATTTCTGTTTTAGAGCAGTCACCTTACTGCTAACCGTTTTCCAAAGTAAACTATTGCTGTTTTACAATTTTAATTTTTGTAGGGCTGAGACTGACAATTGTTTTCATTATCGATTTATATACTGATTACTGGGGGGGCTGAGGCTCAGGAAGCAGAGCTAGCTGATGGCAGGGTTGGCGGTTCGATGCCCAGCTCCTCCTGTCCGCATGTCAATATTGCTCCCATTGCTCCCAATGGTTGGCCAGCACCTTGCATTTTAGCCTGCTGCCATCGATGTGTGAATGAGAGCCAACGATTGTAAAGCACTTTGGATAAAAGCACTATATAAATATAGTCCATTTACCATTATGTTCTTGATTCATCGTTTTGTCTCTAGAATGTCAGGAAATAGCAAAAAGTGTCGATCACAACTTCCCAGAGCCCAAGGTGATGTGCAAAACCCAAAGGTTTATTATATATTTATATTACTATTATAGAGACAAAAAATTCTGCAAAAAAGCTGACATTTTTTACTTGAAAAATTACTTTAAGCTGTAGTAGGCAGTATATTTGTGGTGTCATTAGGCAAAAATTCCATAATAACCTTTCAGCATATTGTAATTCAAGTGTTCTGAGAGAAAACTAGACATCTGCACCTCCTCATGGCTCTGTTTTCAGGCTTTAAAAAATCTAGCTTGTGACTGGAGACTTTGGCCAATCACAGGTCATTTCAGAGAGAGAGAGCGTTCCTATTGGCTGTTCTTTTTTTAAACTCAATTAGATGAAGAGAAGTTCTTCTTGGATGATTTTTGATCTGTAATGAAGCCCAGTTTCTTCTTTTTCTGTCCCAGTTCTTAATGCAGCGTTCATGTTCAGAGAGATATCTTGTGCCGTCTTTGTTTAAATTCCAACTCAACTTTTTTACTTTTCTGTGTCAGTCTGAGGCGGAGGAGGTGAGACAGGTGTTGTGGCTGTCTGTGGTTCTCTACAAGTCTCCAGAGTCTGAGCTCACCTGCTGTCTGCTGCTCTCCACTGATACAATCTACTTCCTGTTGGAAGACTCCGCCTCCACACTCGTCCATCACTCAGGTAGGATGAACGGAAATGATTGGGTCAGTCAGAGTGAGAAAATATTCCATTTAAAATCACATCATGTAATGGGAGTCACTACTATTTTAATACCACTGCTCCTGCTGCCATTACTAAATTCATAATACCACAACTGGTTTTAAGTATTTTGAACCAAGTCCGACTCAAGTCTCAAATCTTTAGAGGGCAAGTCCAGAGTCCGTCTCAAGTCTCAAGTCTACAGCTCTGCATAATGCCAGTTGATTTACTCAAGTTCTTATTTACAGTTTTGAGGTTCTTATTTCACAGAGAAATGTTGTATTTTCTTGACCCCACTTCAGTTTCCTAATGTACGGAGAAATAAACTATAATATTACTGCTGTGCTACTGCCTCTAATACTACTGTCTCTACATCAACTACTACTGTTTCTACTGTCTTTACCGCTACTTGTACCTCTACTTTTACTACTACTATCTCTTATTATTACTATTACTGCTTTTAGCCTTGTACAATTACTATTATACCTGCTCCTGAAGCAAACATTACTACTACTTTGGCTAATTCTCCCAAGTAGAGTACATTTTCTTTTAAATAGCCCAAAATCAGAAATCTTAGCACTAGCGCTAACTTCACTTACTGCTAGTACTACATGTACTACATGTACTACAACTCTCAGCTGTATAAATCAGTTGAACCCACAGCTGTTATTGCCATATTTTTCCATGTTTTTAATAAGATTTTATCCAATCCTTTTAGATTAAGGTAACAAATACATTATGTATATTTGTGCATATGTTTGTAATATTCTTCACTTGCTTTGATTTATGTAATAACATTCAAATTGTTTTAACTATTTTTCCCCATGGACCCCATGAATTGTAATGCTAAGCTAATGGGGATCCAAATAAATAAACAAAGTTAACGTTTTTTTTACCCCTTACATAGTACAGATTGAAGAACAGCAGCACATTATTTTCCAGTCATTCAACAGTTTTTCTGATGTGAAGTGAACAAGTGTCTTAATAGACTTTCATCTCTTCAATCTGTTCTTTCTTTGTATCTCCCTCCGTCTCTCTATCTCTGTCTGTCTGTCAGTGTTGGACGTAATGGACTCTGGAGATCCAGACATCTGTCTGTGCTGCTGTCTGTCCATCAGACTCTCTGATCTGCTGTCTGTCAACGTGGGACTGTTCGACCAGTACTTCAGAGTCGTAGGTCAGTGGATGTACACGCACCTTGTCTCCCGTGTTTGCAGAGCTCATACACATTTATACCAAACAGCTGCTTAATACTGATATTATCCTGTCACCCTCTTACCATCCATGCGTCCTCTCTCTCTCTCTCTCTCTCTCTCTCTCTCTCTCTCTCTCTCTCTCTCTGTGTTTGCAGGTCGTTCGGCCGATCACATCGTGTGCTGCCTCAGCAGGGACAGTTATGGGACGGGTGTCTTCCTTCAGGAGCTCATGTCAGCTCTCAGTCTACAGCAGCAGCTTCCTCCTCCAGAGCCGTCAGATCAGGACTTCTACTCCCAGTTCACCAACACAAACACAGGTAACCATGCTGGGACACTCAGAGGAAATGTAATATCTGTTTTGACTTCAAATCCTACTCGAACAACCTGATTGCTTTTGATCATGTTTAACATTGTTCACATTGTATTGAATAATCAGAAACCAGTTAGAACTAAATAATCTACAAATTTAGTAGTTAGTAGTTAGTTTGGTCGTTACATTTTTTTAATTTCAAAGAGAATCTAACCAGTGGATGCAGCTGTTCTTTAAAGGGTAACTTCAACCTGGACCCCTTTTCCCATGTTTTTGTGTCTAAGTGAATAATGGGAAGAACAACTTCTGAAAGTAGTCCAGTATTGAGGGAGAACGCTGCAGACGCTAAACAGGCTGCTACGTAATCGCTGGAGCAACACCTCTCTGTCAATGTACGCCCACTAAAAGTGCTTGTTTTTGCCGCTGACAGGCTCAGATTGTTATTATAAGTGTCTGACAACATTATGGAAAGGATCCTATAGAGAAATAAAATGTTTTTCTTTACCTTTCGCATGATCCGGTCTGTTTGTTATTGTGGGTCTCGCTTGGAGAAGTCTCGTTCTGAAATTTTGCTTTGAATCCACATTGTCGAAATCAGCTAAATATTCAGTCATGACATTTAAATTGTTTTAGATAACACTAAGCTACGCTTTCTGTACTCCAACACAACAAACTCTGACAACATCGGTGTCCCGTGGCACTCCTTTCTACATTCTCACTCACGTTTCCACCGTTCTCTTCCGGCAACAAGTGACATGACACAATAACAAACAGGCTTGATCAAGAGAAAGGTAAAGAAAAGGTTTTATTTCTCTGTAGGGTCCTTTCCATAATGTTGTCAGACACTTCTAATAACAATCTGAGCCTGTCAGCGGCAAAAACAAGCACTTTTAGTGGATGTACAAGAGGGTGAGGAGTTGCCCCGAGCAATTGCCGGCCTCAGTGCTCTTGCTCATTACTGGACCAATTTCAAAAATTGTTGTCGTCATTAGTCACTTAGACACAACAATTTGTCAAACTGTACTCACACTCTCTCCATTCAGGCTCTTAGAAGGGGTAAGAAATTATTTCTCTGACTTTTCATACTTCATCTCTTTAAGCTTCTCATTATGACACATTTTCTGCAAAAAAGACTTCAGGAGATGCTTTTGACTTATTTCCTCCTCAGGTTGTAAGAAACCCGTGAAGCTCAGAAACTGGGCTTCTTAAACCCTTTTTTATATCTGACATACTCTAAAAGACACAATATTGAAGAAACCGGACCTGAAGTAACCTGCTATCCTAGCAACATCAAGGCTACAAGCAACCCATAATGCTACACTCTCTTAAAGAGGACCTATTCTGCTTATTTTCAGGTGCATACTTGTATTTTAGGTTTCTACTAGAACATGTTTACATGCTTTAATGTTTAAAAAGCACTTTATGTTTCTCATACCTGGTGTACTGCAGCACCTCTTTTCAGCCTCTGTCTGAAACACTCTGTTTGAGCTCCTAAACTATTGTCTTATATGGCATTTAAACATTATAGTCGCCCTCCTCTGTTACAGATAAGAACTCCAGAATGTGGACAAACATGTTTTTGAAGATGTATCTGTTTCAATACATGTACTGTCTTCATTCAAATTATAAAAATATTGATGTCGTGATATATTTATTTAAAAAAATTTGAAATACTATCCCTAATCATACCTGTACAAAATTAGAGCAAAGTGTTTAACTTATTAGAGTGAGGAAGACAAATCTAAATAGCTGACCTGGTCTTAAGCTGACGGTGGTGACAGATGTTATTTTGTCTCCCCCTGCAGGTAAGATGCACAACTACGAGCTGGTCCACAGCAGCAGGGTGAAGTTTATTTATCCCAGTGAGGAGGAGATGGGAGACCTGACCTTCATCGTGGCAGAGAGGAAGACTCCGGCCAGCGCAGCGTCCTCGTCCTCGCGCTCCTTCAACGTCCTGCTGTACCTGCTGGTCTTCCAGGTAAGAGCTTCTTCCTTTTGTAATTTGTGCTATAGTAATGGAACTATTTCTAGAGGAGCAACAGCGTATCCTTCCGCCCAGCGCTTCTGTGCATTGTCTCCAGCTTCAGCGCAGGTTTCCAGATACGATCGATGATTGATAGGTCTTGGTCTCTGTACAGACTCTCTGGTACCAAACCTGGCAACCTCAGTGTGATGACAAGACCTCAGGAAGCTGCACACAGTCACTGCGCCCAGCTGTTGTTCAAAAAATACCACATAACTCCCCCCTGGAAACACAAACTGTGTTTTTTACATTTCTTATTGTGTGCACATTAAACAAAACAAGATGACAATTAGTGAGCTTTAGAGGCATTGGTAGGTGTATTTTTGAAATTTTAACAGAGCCTCTATCAAAATGTTGAAGTATTCATTTAAAGCGTCTATAATTGATATTTTAATATTGGCAATGGATCACGACTACCATCACCTGACTCTACATTTCCCCTCAGCCCTATGGAGCTTCATATTGTCTTTCAGCTCAATGTTTTGATTTTCCAACCTGCAACTTGACTGCTTTGGTTCACTCTCACTGATCTCATAGCGTCATTTTCGGCCACCGCTGGTTTTCTCAGGAGTTAGAAGAGAGCAAACCAGAGTTAAAGGAGAGTGAATATTGTCCTTAAATTAATCAGGTGGAGACAAACATGACTACAAATGAATGATAATGTTGCTCCGTATCTGCTGAATATGTAAATGGGAAACTGTTTGCTTACAAGTGGGGTAATAATAATGTCACAGCCTTTTTCCACTGCCCCCAAGTGGCAAAAAAAATTACGTGGTAAATATGTAGTGATGATTTCTTAACTGGTTTTGCTTTGATTTTATATTCTGCTTCTGTTTAGGTTAGTTATTTTAAACTTATTTATAAAATAATTATTATTCTTTCCTCCAGGTCCAGATCCCAAACAGTCTGCCCAGCCAAGGCCACTCCTCCTCTGTTTCTGGCTCTGGCCCGTCTCCTGTACTCCAGCCCAGGACTTTGATCCTGACCAGCACCGACGTGTTCCTACTGGACGAGGACTACGTCAGCTATCCTCTGCCCGACTTCGCCAAAGAACCTCCCTCCAGGTGAGCACACAGGAAGCCCTGCCCTCCTGTACCACAACATTTCATCCATCTTTATCTAAGGGAGTCACTTAAGAGTAGAATTATTTACAGTGACGGTCTTCAGGTTCGGGAGGAAGGGCCGACAAACATTAAACAATAAAATCGGTGAAACGTCGTCTCCCCTGAACACTGCAGAGTTGTAATTTGGCAGCAAGCTAAAAAAAAACACTGTTCCCTCGTGTTTGTACTAGTCTGCTGTAGGAAAAGAGGAAGAAGAGGAGACACTGACTGAAATACTGTGTGTGACGTGTAGACAGTTCAGTCACAAGGAACATAGGGGCGGAAATCAATATTCAATGAAGCCTAAAAACAGAAAGGCGGAGCATCGAATCAGTCACTGTGAGCAGGAATAGCCGACTGAGCAAGAAACAAAAAATACTAGTGTTGTTACTCTGATAATCACACCTAATTGCCATTTCATTTCACTTCATTATTCAGTCTGACATTGTGTTCATATTCGCTGTTTTCTGTTTGGGATGGGGATTATTTAGCTCCAACCAATCTGACTGACGACGTATCTGTCCCATTGATGTCATGTTCGTTTGTTTGGAGCGTATCTGTTGTTGGTCAAAAAATCTGTTGATTTAACAGTTTTTAATTCTGTAACGGCTGGCCCACACTAAAAGATTTTTCAAGTCTTAACAGATGTTGAAAATGTGAGAGACCCCACACATAATGACATGTTATGTTAAATTTAATAGTTTTGCTGTTGTTCGGGCCCAAAAATCGGCTTGATTCTCGTGTAGTGTGTGCCCAGCATAAGTCGACTTACAACAACCTGTACAGCTGCATTAATTTCTTCCACATTTTTGTGTCCTTTTTCTGGCTCTGGGACAGGAAGACGATTCTTAATTCTGCCTAAGAAGCTCTGATTTGCTCAGTACTTCTTCCAACCAAGGGAAAAGCCATTAACGAGCACACAACCAGACCTATTTCATCACTGATCACATATGGGTGGTTGTATAATATTTGTCATTATGGTTCTATTACTGTAGGAGAAAATTATCCAGATTTAAATCATCCCCCTTTTTTTCACCCCCATAAACAAAACATTTGAAATTCTAAATGCAACACTTCAGAGATCCACCTGAGAGAAATATTGCTGAGACAGAAGCAGCGACAGTTTAATCAGCCCAGAGGCAGAGTAGATCTGCTGTATCACTCTCTCTTAGTGTGGAGATCATTAACTGAAACAGCTGTTTGTTTGTGTTGCTCTGCAGTTTACTGACTCGCTATGTCGTTCACAAGGACACCTTTCCAATGTTTTGTTTTGAGCTTCAAACAGCTGATATGGATCCATTTGAAAAATGTATTGATCAGCATCCCTAATAATAGACATAAACTTGAAACTTGAGTCGAGATAAGAATGATTTGGGATGTTTAGTCTTTAAAGCGGCTATAACCTATATATTTATTATAACAATGTCTCAAATGACAATGTGAAAGGGGGTCACTCATTTAGCAGCTAAAGAGACAGATATTTCCCTCAGGAGTTGGTAGAGAGCTAAAAGAGAGTGATTATTGGACTCAATTGGTGTTGTCAGAAGTGTGCTCTGTTGCACCTGTAACCACACCCAAGTGATCCTGAACAGTTCCTGGTGTACACCGGTACAATACGTCACAGCAGCAAGGTGAGAAGTTAAACTGCTGGAAGTCAGCAAAGACGGGGCTTTAAGAGGCTGTTAAAGGAACAGTGTGTAACATTTCAGCGGATCTATCAGCAGAAATGTAATATAATATTCATAACTATGTTTTAATTAGTGTATAATCACCTGAAACTAAGAAATGTGTTTTTGTTAGCTTAAAATGAGCCCTTCATATCTACATAGGGAGCGGGTCCTCTTCCCGGAGTCCGCCATGTTGCTCCGCCATGTTTCTACAGTATCCCAGAACGAACAAACCAAACTCTGGCTCTAGAGAGAGCCTTTCATGTTTTGACGTTACCTGAAGGCAACCGTAATGCCCACGCTGGTGAAGTGCAAAACTGTGGTATCGCCAGCCGCCGTCTGACTTCTGTTGCTCCTAAAGTAGTGTTATTATGGTAAAGATGGCCTCTGAGTGAGGCGAACGGCGTTACCGCGGTTTTGCACTTGGCGGTTCACGTTAACGCAGTCTTTGAAAGGGAGGAGTGAGCGGAGGGGGACTCAGTTGGTTGCAATCTGCAACCACACCCCCAGATGGCGTCAAATCCTACACAAAGTACCTTTAAGTTGCTCTTTAAACATTTGTTGCGAGCCTTATGAAGAAGATACACAACGCTCTGCTTCCCTGCAGAAATGTTTAAAAAAAATGTTTTACTTGGTCCAGAGCTGCTTTTGTTGTGTAACCTTTCTTCGTTTTTGAATTACTTTTTGAATCTCAGAAAAATATATAGTCTTACAAAAAATCTGATTACGAATAATCTTGTTTAAACTTGTTTTGCATTTAATTTTAATCACAGTTGGATTTATCCCAGGCTTACTCTCTGGACTTTGGGAAATGAAATCCCACTTGTTGCGAATGACTTTAATTGAGAAATATTAGTTATGAACTTTCATAGCTAACTACCAATCCTAGCTAGTCGCCCAAAGTCTCATTTGATTGGTTGTTTTTTTGACTGCAGGCTCCTGATTGCAGGATGAGTCATCAAACATTTGAAACCATTTTACAGGAAAAGAAAAGACAGGGAGTTGATGGGGATTTTTGATATAAAAATACATATTTGGCATAATAACAATAGGTAAATGAACAATTAACACATGGACACAGAAGAGGAAAACTGTGAATGTGTATTTTTCATTTCACTGGGACTGTAAGCCTTTTTTCTCAAAGTAAAGTAAGATTGTTGTGTGTTTGACAGAAGTGACATCTTTCAGGTTATTGTGATGGACAGCAGATATTGACAGTGTGGTAGTAGTCATCCTCCTCCTCATCATCTTCCTCATCATGTCCCCCTGCAGGGAGCGGTACCAGCTGCGTGAGGCTCGAAGAATCCGGGACCTGGACCGGGTCCTGCTGGGGTACCAGACGTACCCTCAGGCTCTGACCCTGGTGTTTGATGACCTACCCGGCCCCGACCTGCTCTGTCACCTCACCATGGACCACTTTGCCGCCACAGGGGAGGAGGCCCCGCCCAGAGGGGGCGGAGCCAGCAGCGGCGCAGAGGGCGAGGTCCAGTGGTGCGTCTTTGTCCCCGGAGCCGACAGCAGAGAGAGGCTGATCTCACTCCTGGCTCGCCAGTGGGAGGCGCTGTGCAGCCGGGAGCTTCCCGTGGAACTCACCGGCTGATTGGTGGATGACGGACAGTTGGATGACTGTTCAACACCTAGTTGGTCGTTGGGAGCTGATCGACAGGTGGAGTCATAGTTGGACACATGGATTCAGGACCTGGGTGGCTGTTAAAAGGCCCCAATATGCTTCAAACTAAGTAGTTTATACAAAGTATTGTCAACGTCTAAAAGCAAAGCTTTTTCTAGCTGTTCTGAATGGTTACACTGAAAGGCAGCCTGTCGTCATAGAGACGGGCGAGTTGCCATGAATCACGTTCAGTCTCTCCTACAAGGCATTCATTGTGTTGCACTCGGTTGTTCACATGAAAAGTGACAGAAATAGTTCTGTGAAGAATGAAAAAAAAAAGAGCTTGAGAGAGTTTAAATACTTAAACACCTCCACACTCCACGCCAATCACATCATATCAAAGCCTGATATTTTTGTGACTAAACTTATAGCTGGTGTCAGCTTGGCACCCTTATTAAAGATGAGAGCCTCCATTCAAGAAGCCCAATGCAGAGGCCTCATTATGCCTCAAAGGAACTAGTTCAGAAGAAGGTCAAAGTTTCCCCGTTCTGTATGTCCTCACTGGGAAGTGGGGTGAAAAGCCCTCATCCTGGCTGCATCCCACTGCCTCCCCGCTCTCACTCCAACAACTCTGGGTCTTACGTGCGTCTTTGTAGTCTTGAAATCATGAATCAATCAAATGGGTATCACAGCGCACTTTCAGATAGCCTCTCTTGAAGACATTCACCGTGTTGCACTCGGTTGTTCACATGAAAATTGACAGAAGTAATTGTGTTAGCAGTGACAAAAGAGACTGTGAGATCCCTGCTTACTTTCACACCTCCACACACCTGGCCAGTGGCCAATCACTGCGTAAAGTGGGCGTGATTGTTGGTTTCCGAGGTGGTTTCAGATGCTGTTAGACGATCCGACAAGCACTTAGTTTGAAGCATACTGGGGCCTTTAGTCGTATTTTGATTGAAAGGGATGCGGCTTTGCCCACACACCGTTTGGTGTCCACCACAGAAAAAACTGAGGGTCAGTCAAACTCTACGGACACCAGACAAGACCTCACACTGAGCCGAAATAATGGGAGTTTCTGGCTCAACTTCACTTTCTTGCAAAGTGTCTCACACAGAGCAGATTGACAGATTCGTTGGACGACTTAACTGACAGACTGACAGACAGACAGACAGACAGACTGGTGTTGCACAGCAGGGGGCGCTGCAGACAGTCCACAGGAGTTATACAAGATTTTAATTAACGTTTACCTTAAAGGAACAGTTTGTCATTTCTGGTACATCCTCTTGTTCTCTGTCCTCTCGAGAGTCATATCACAAGATGTACAGTTTCATCTGTGTGTGTCAAGTACAAATATAAGTCCAGGACGTGTTAGCCTAGCTTAGCACAAAGACTGGAAGCAGGGGGAAACTGCTAACCTAGCTTCATCAAAAGAGAAAAAAAAAATATCCACCTTCCAACAACTCCAAAGCTTTCTGATTTACATGTTGTTATGTAAAGTTGCTCTTAAAACCAAAAATCATTTTTACGTTTGCACAGTTTGACTCTGGGTGAGGTGACAAGAGGATATCCAAAAATGTTGGACTGTTGTTTTAAGTAGCACACACACACACACACACACACACACATACACACACACACACACACACACACACACACACACTGCTGCTCGGCACAATCTGCTCTCTGAACATTTTATTCCTTGCACATTGTAATTGATGAAGCAGTATTATTGAACTGTATATTAAAGCTTTTTATTAATATTATATTAATATAATTATGTTTTGGGACAGACGGATGTTTTCCATCCAGAAGCAGATTTTGTACTAAACACAAAGGACCTGATGAACTTTCCAAAAAGAACTCTTACATGTCATATTTAGTATTATCATTGAGTATTATTATTTTTTAAATATTTGTTGTTTTATTTTATTGTATGTTATGTTTTTCGTACATTATTATCGACAAAGGGGAAGCCCGACAGTGTTGGACTCCCCCACCCTTCACCACTGTTGTTTACATTACATTGTTGTCTTGATAAAGGGGAATGCCACTGAATTAAAGTGAAAAATGAAAACTCCACATGTAATAATATATCCTGTTTGGTGTTGCGACAGCAGTTTGATTCTTAGAAAATCAGCAGGATTTAACCGCAGTCTGCATACTGTTAAGCTGATGCTGCATTTACACCAGAAAACCAGTTTGACCGTTGAACGACAGGATGCGAGCAATGAGTATAGAAGCAAAGAGACAAAACTCTTGTGCTTTTTTGACTGAAAACGACTGAAAACGCCAATGGCCATGGATGTGGCTCAGAGGTAGAGCGGGTCGTCCACCAATCGGAAGGTCGGCCGTTCGATCCCCGGCTCCTCCAGGCCACAATTTAAAGTGTCCTTGGGCAAGATACTGAACTCCAAATTGCTCCTGAAGGCATAGCCATCAGTGTGTAAATGAGTATTTGGATTAGATCCTGATGAGCAGGTGGCACCTTGCATGGCAGCCTCAGCCATCAGTGTATGAATGTGTGTGTGTATGTTGACATGTAGTGTAAAGACTAGAAAGGCGCTATATAAATGCAAGTCCATTTACCATTTACCATAAAGAGACGTCTGTAAATCAGAGGATAATTTCTTTTTAGGTAAATCAACTTCCCAGTAGGAACACTTAAATAGCCTCATTTATATCATTATGTCCTAAAAATTGTAATGAACTAATGGCTGAATCCAGAGTTATTTTCCTTGACATAATGAACGTGACTGCACTGCCCTGCACGCTCATATGACATATCCGGTTCTGCCAGCTTCTTGCTAGCTGTATGTGGCTGTAATAATGGATATATTGGCTGTAATTCATCACTTTTATGATCTTATAATACACCCATGGGCTGTATGCTGTAAGCCTGTACCGTGGTGGATGTATTAATGTCTCATCTATTTTGGAGGTCCTTGACATGAAAAAGTTTGAAATCTGTGTGCTGGATTTTTCTAACATCCATTTACGTCCATCGCTCACTTTATGCTCCTCTGAGAAGCAGCCGAGCAAAATAGTTTAATAAATAAATAAGTAAGTAAATAATTATAATAGTATGCATATTTATAATATTTTTATAGTTCAACACAGGACATTTTGGTAGAGACATTAAAATTGTAACAATAGAACAGAAATAATTTTGTTTTACTTTTGTGCGGCACTTTGTAGGCAGACGTTTTACCGGCGTCGCTTTTAGTACAAAATGGTGGAGTTGTTGTTGCAATGGAACGACCAATTGTCTTTCACTTCTTATCAATATACGTTCTTTGATGCGAGTCACTCCATGCTTTTGTGGGAATGCCAACTAAACTGCAAACATCCGTTTAGCCGACCGAAAACAGCCCTGCATTAAAACAACGCAAGGCAATTCAAAGTGCTTTAAGACATAAAAGGCATTAAGAAAATAAACATAACAATTCACAAGAAATGTCTTTTTAGTGGTGACACCATGTTCCCAGATCCCAGCTATTTACTTGGTGAGTAAAATGGGAAATGACAAAAAGAGGTTGTAATATACCAGAATTATCCTTTAATGTTACTCAGAACAACACTGTATAGTGAATCATCAGTTTAAGATGGCACAGAGCCGAAATCCACTGACTGAAGCTCCAACATTCATCAACAGATGAGGTTTGTAAAAAGCTTCTACTGTTTTAAAGAAAGAACTATTTAACTATGATTGATGAATTTCAGGTTTATGCTCAATGTGGACCATCAACTTGGAGGACTGCAATGGGACCAGATCCTGTCAGAAGATATGGCAACTGACCCTTCAGACTTGGGGTAACTTCACAGCATTTGAAATATGAGTTGATGCAGATCATTTAGCACTGAAGATATTTTGATATTGTTCGTAATAGCATTCCCTAAAAAGATTAGAGCTTATGAAGGAGAATCTTTTGTGTCCTGCAGGGCCGTAGATGCCATTGAGGACACTGAGGTCATGTCCTTAAAATGTTTCTCTGAATTTGGGGGTTTTACAACCTTGAGGGATTTTACATTCAGCTAAACCTTCAATACTTACAGAGTACGGTCAAGACCTGCTCTATATGAAAAGTGTCTTGAGATAACTTCTGTTATGATTTGACGCTATATTAAATTGTATTGAATTGAACCTTTTAGCCTGATCCAGTATTTTAAGACTTTATCCTTTTACTGAACTAAATTTAGGCCAAGAAAAAGAAAGGATTCAGAATTTCTCCTCCAGAAAACATTCCCGGCAAGGTGGAATGGGCTTTGAAACAGCATTTAGGCCACACTGTTGTGATGTAAAACACTTTCTTTTGCAATATCCTAATAATTTTCCTGGAAAGACCTGTCATTTGTTATTAATTATACGGAAGTTCCCATTTAGAATTTAGTTTGAAATTGGGGATTGTTGAGAAAGACTTTGACTCATAATCTAAAACTCCTGGCTGTCGAGAACCATCTGTTTTCCAAAAAACAAAAACGAAAAGAAAGGAATGACCAAAGTTCCCGTCAGCAGTTAATCCCTCTCGATGCTCAGTGAGGTTTTGATGACTTGGCGGTTCAGCAGCACCAAATGCACCGCCACCTTTCAACTCCTTCAACTTCCTCTATTTCCTGTCTGTCGGAGCTGCTCGTCATGAAATTCAGCTGATTTCCTTTTTAGGGACACTAAAACAGACTGAGGGCAGAGATACTGTACGAGGAAGTGTGATCAGCAAAACTGGCGAACTGACCTAAGATTGGCAATCGGTGGCTGCCAGTCTGCTTTCATAAGAAACTGACAGTTGGTTCCGTTTTGATGTTGAAATCAGGGATTTGTCCTCACATTGCAAGTTGGACATTTTTACTAATT
>CAKAKR010035462.1:0-10753 GCA_916700685.1 Adelosebastes latens
GATGAAGTGCCCTCTAAGGTGCCCTTCCAGTATAGAAAACATGATGAAGTGCCCTCTAAGGTGCCCTTCCAGTATAGAAAACATGATGAAGTGCCCTCCAAGATGCCCTTCCAGTATAGAAAACATGATGAAGTGCCCTCCTGGATGCCCTTCCAGTATAGAAAACATGATGAAGTGCCCTCTAGGGTGCCCTTCCAGTATAGAAAACATGATGAAGTGCCCTCTAGGGTGCCCTTCCAGTATAGAAAACATGATGAAATGCCCTCCTGGATGCCCTTCCAGTAGAGAAAACATGATGAAGTGCCCTCTAGGGTGCCCTTCCAGTATAGAAAACATGATATAGTTCCCTGCTCTACATGTATTGAACGCTATTTTTTCTTGTAAAATGCCCGGTGTAATCGGTAACAGCGGTGCCGTCACAAGATTATTAACCGGTGGGAAAATTTCCTCACCGTAACATCCCTACCTGGTGTGTGCGCTGTCACTCAAACTCAAACAACTGGACTGAGACGGTTCTAAAAAAGGTCGGTCTCTGTCTCCTTCCGAGCACACGGTGGTTCACTGAGGTTCATTGTGGTCAGGACAAGAGACTGAACGAACACCAGAAACAGACAATATCAGCTGTCTTTGAACACCAAACTAAAACCACTCACAGCATCCACTGGGAAGAGGTCAAAGGTCATCGACGAGGAGACAGTGGACGGGTGGAGAAAGATCAGGGAGGACATTCATATCTGACACTAGAGGCCATCTTTGAATAGAGACGGAGGTTACCATCTCCTCCCGTATACAACCACCTGTTCTACACTCAGGTCGCGTGATGACAACTGAGCCATCTCCATGACAACTCAACAAACCATATCCACATCACTAGCTTGGATCGCCCACTTTCCTTTAGTTCATCTCTTCATTGTTTCTGTTTCCTCTACTCACCTTCTTTCCCTCCCATTCTCCTCCCTCCTTTCCTCCCTTCACTGGCCCTCATTCCCTCATTTTCTATCTACTATTTTCAGATATTTCTCAGTCAGCAGGCCAGTTCATGGTCGGGGCAACTGGTAGATAAACCATCATACCATTTGGACCACAACAACAGCTCAGCCACTAAAAGCTTTTCTATTGAGCCTACAAACACTTAGCAAAGTGACAGACATGAATGACTATCAATATACAGAGAAAGACAGGAGGAAAGAGAGAGAGAGAGAGAGAGTCAGGAGGGGGGAAGAAGAGACAGATAGGCCTGCCATCCATTTGTTTCAAGCTGTGTTGTGGTCACTCTTTCAATGAGTAATGAGGAGGATCGATGGCTTTTGCAAAAAAACACCTGCCAGAAGGACAGTGTGGCCACGATGCACCAGATCGTGTTCCACAGATGGAAACATGAGCAACCGCTGCTGGCAGGGCAGCGTGTGTGATTGTGTATCAGAGGACTTTGTGGTTGCCAAACAGTTTTGGTGCTGGGAGACAGCTGTGTCGCCCATAAGGTCACACAGTCACACCAGCATTTAAAATGCCCGGCTAGCTAGATGCATATTACTTTGCACAGCAGCTGGATTCTCGCAATGTCACACGAGAATCGCAGGATCACATACCACACGAAAATCCATCTTGTCAGGCTTCAAATAATGCGTTTGTGTTCGGCAAGCCAGTGAGCGGACCAACTAGCGTCCTGTGAGGAGCTACTTTTAGGTTTAGGCATGTGTGACGACACTGAGGAGAGGCAACTGTTCATTCGATCAGAACTTCTATCAGAACTGGAAAGTATTTCTTCATTGAAAGAGGAGCAAAAAACGGCACTGAAGGTTTTTCTCGATGGAAAAGATGTTTCCGTTCGTCTCCCGACTGGCTTCGGTAAGAGTTTGATTGACAGATGGTTTATCAAATCACCTGCCAAGTATTGTTTTGAAAGTGCCCTTATTCCAAACAGTCTCCAATGACGGCTTCTCAGATGGTTGTAACAAACCATCTGGCGGATAACGTTATAATTAGGTCTGTCAGCGTTAACGCGATAACAACGCGTTACCGCAAATCCCTTTTAAAGCCACTAATTTCTTTAACGCAACTTGCGATTTTTTTAGGTTGTAGCGGGCTCAGTTTCAAAGCTAGAGTGAAAATACTGGCGTCATATGAAAGTAGAAAACCTGAGGAATCCATTGGTAAACCTGGCATGGCCATTTTCAAAGGGGTCCCTTGACCTCTGACCTCAAGATATGTGAATGAAAAAGGGTTCTATGTGTACCCACGAGTCTCCCCTTTACAGACATGCCCACTTTATGATAATCACATGCAGTTTGGGGCAAGTCATAGTCAAGTCAGCACACTGACACACTGACAGCTGTTGTTGACTGTTGGGCTGCAGTTTGCCATGTTATGATTTGAGCATATTGTTATGCTAAATGCAGTACCTGTGAGGGTTTATGGACAATATCTGTCATTGTTTTGTGTTGTTAATGATTTCCAATAATAAATATATTCATACATTTGTATAAAGCAGCATATTTGCCCACTTCCATGTTGATAAGAGTATTAAATACTTGACAAATCTCCCTTTAAGGTACATTTTGAGCAGATAAAAATGTGTGATTAATTTGCGATTAATAACGATTAAGTATGGACAATCATCGATTGACTCCTGCTTCTCTGAGCTGAGACTCCTTATGGAGCTGACACTTTCACTTTCAGTTTATAGCGTCCGTCGTCCGACTATCTATTGATAACACGGAGATGATACGCCAAAATGAACTAAATGGGTTTTATTTCTGTAAAAAAAAGCAAGGCGACGGAGTCAGCGGTGGGTACGTAATATAATCGGTGTGTGCCCGACCAATGTGTAACATCGGTAACACCGACTACTGCGGCAAGCCTAACACACACACAAGGTATTTTGGTTTAGGAAAAACAATGTATGACAAAACTAAATGACACAGCACATACAGTACAGGCTGTCACACACACATCACCATCAACATGAAGCAAACACAAACACTAGTCAAGCAGTCTCTTACGCTACACCCTCTACAAGAACACACACAGATTTGTGTCAGTCTCTGAAGCCGTTGCCATGCCGACACATGCTGTCACTCCTCCACAGAGCAAAGCAACAAGAGAGCTCTCTGTTACTAGGGTAACCCGCGACTGGGAGCTCTGCGATTGGCTGTCGGGGTGCCGGAGCGACGACGTGGAGAAAATGGAGAGAATGCAGAGGGAGAGGCAGAGAGCAAGGAGCTGAGGACTGTGCAGAGCTGATAGAGAGGGAGAGCTGAACTGAAAGACAGGCAACAGACACACATACACATGCACACACACACGCACACACACAGATCAGAAGAAGCTAATCTGTGAATAGTAAGAGAAGTGAGTGCCAAGGCTCACAGTGAGCCTGGCAGCTACAAGTAGGCTGTCAGCTTCACATCACGCCTGAACATGGTGTGTTTGGAGTAAAAGTGCCTTCACGGTTGTCGAGGCGTGTTTGGGAGTGTTGTTGCTAAACATGGCATCACTCAAGCTGAGTACAAAAATTCCATTTTGGCGTAATCCTCTTTCTGAGATTTTGATGACAAGATGCTGGTGTAGAATATTTTATAATGCTGGAATCCTACAGTGAAAAAAAGGAATTAAATTTACCGCCACGCAGGTTGTACGCTTCCGCCAACCAGTAAAGTTGCAGTTTACATCCATGCCTGTACAAAATGTCACCACTTCATCACTTTATCATTTAAAGCTGGGCATACACTGTACCATGTTGTTGTGTACTTCCTACTCCTACTGTACGAGTAGATCGTTTGCGATGTAAAGCCAAAGCTCACGATTTATGTGCTCACTCTGTACGGTCCCGTCGGCTCCCGCGGACCGTTCTGGCTGTTGGCAGTTGTCAATAAAGATTGGTTTGAAAGCTCCGAGGCAGGTAGAGTGTGTTTGCTAGCAGAAGTCTGTATGGGTCACAATGTTAACAAGGCAGAAACGTGCTGCCTTGATCATCTGTGACATCCTGTCTGCTGAAACGTCTAAAAAAAAAGGCAGCAGTGTAACGTTATATGGACTCTCAGGTGGCGAGGAAGACGTGGACAGTATGGCTTTTCCATTTTGCAGAGAGAATAGAAGGTAAGCTAGCTACGTTTTACTAGCTATATCTATTGTAGCCTACATTGTTATCTTGATAGCTACGCTCTGATTACTGTAAAAAGAGGAGAAAAAAGGCACCGATGTTGAGGAATCGGCTCATTTTTTTTAGGTTACCTTTTACTTTTAGGTTGCTAAAATATATTTTTCTGCCGTCCCCGTCCACAGCAACACATTGTTTTGCTCCCGTGCTGGTACTCTTGTCTGTTTCTCCAAACTGGTGGCGTGCCGACCGTCGTCTACTGTAGGTAATACACTGACTATGGAGAAGTACCTCATACAACACCACTTGAAAAAACACCCAAACTATCCCTTTAATAGTGTCAAAAACTCCAGCACTGTGATGAAGTTAAGCTTGCAGCAGTGCGAGTGGTGACTGACTAACACACGTCTACCCCTCAGGGCTGATCATAGCGTTCGCTGCTGACATTGTTCAGTACAACAAGTGTATACTCAACTCCACCTGACTCAGCTCAGCTGCTGCTGATAACAGCTCTCGTACATACTCGCTGCTGTTGACACACTCCGAACTGCTGCCTATATGCCTTAGGATACCAAAGATACCACCGAGGAGAGGAGGGGGCTTCAGGGCTTGCCAGACTCATATACCAGAGTACCAGAGTCAGACAGTACACTCAGTGCAATTAATCTGTGAATACAACTCCTGGCTGCCTGCAGAGTTTGGAGTGACTCACTGCTGCAGTTTGGTTGATCGAGGGACTACTTGTAGTGCTAATGTTCACTATTGTTTGGTGTATTGATTTTAAAATGCCTCTACAGTTCATCTCTTATTTCTGCAATGTACACACATGTTCGTAGCTTTGGTTTATTTGCGTTGAGTATTTGCTTCGCCTAATACTCGAACGCCTGAAAGACTCAAAAGTCGGATACATTTAGAGGACTGGGATCGAGTATACCAAGGCAACATAACACTCAAACGTCCTGTCCATATCTGAAATAGTTCTGATTCTGTGCTCACTAACAATTTTCCTACATAGCTAGCTAGCTACCTACGTCAAAGGGAAAATGGCAAGAGGCATGAGGTCTGATTGATGCAGCTGTACAGGTTAATGTGAGTTGACTAACAGAAATAACAAGTCTTAAACAGTGTTGACGTCGTTAACAAAACCTATGATGAAATATGTTTGTCAACGACCTTTTTTTTTCCATGACTAAGACGAGACGATGACGAGGCGGCACCGACATCAGTAAACACTAAAGGTGACGATATAAAAAGACGAGACTAAAATCTTTACATCCTTAAAAATGATGCTCAAAGTGGGCGGCTCCCAGCTGCTCCCGGCGACTCCGTCCATCGCCATCTTGGTGGAGCGTGGATGGAGCTGTGTCAGGCTGAATGAAGCCTGGCTGCTGAAACACGCCCACCTAGCTCGAAGCTAAGGCTAACAGACTAGTCTATATCATGGAAGAGAACAGGGCAACATTCCTACTGATGCACCACTGCAGCCATCAGGCATCATGTTTGTACCAAGTTTACCTCAGCCTCCATTACAACTACGTCATGCTCATGGATAACGTCAAGTAAGGGTGTAATACAGGAAATGACATCACATGTGATACCAAGTGTTATTCTGCTTTATAGCAGCAAGCCTGGCACATCCACCTGAAATCTGTGCTGCTCCGTTCTAAAGCTACTCTACTGTGTGTGTGTGTGTGTGTGTGTCTGTGTGTGTGTGTGTGTGTGTGTGTGTGTATTCACGTGTCTTACCTTGACTGTAAGTGTTCCAATTGTACCTGCAGGTTCTCAGTCTGCTCCACCTGCTCATCCAGAGACCTCTGCAGCTTCCTGGTCTGGTTATGGGACTCATCCAACTGGATACACACACACACACACACACACACACACACACACACAAAGGAAGACACTTATTTGTAAAAGGCGATCTCATAAGTCTCACTAAACTATTAATTGAGGGTGACGGCCTTTAGGTTGGTTGGTACATGAAAGGGTTGTCTGAAGTATAACACACACACCTGATGTTTTTATTATGTCTGTTGTCTCAGTGGAGGTAGAGTCACGCTACACTGACTTGCCAACCCTCTCTATTTTCCCGGGAGACTCTGGAGTTTTTCATCGCCTTCTTCCGGATTCCTCCCGGCGTCACAATTCTCCCATATTTATAACAAATTTTCACACTTTTCTTTCCTTTTCGTTATCGCAGCCTGTTTCTGGAACTGAACAGTGTGTATAATCCCTACTGTTTCCATCCGGACGACAACAGAGCTACACCAACTGTCGTTTTTCCAGGCGGAAGAGAGCAGTCTATGCTCGCGACGCAGCGCAGTTTGAGCTCATGTTTAAGCTGCGCTCGCCACAGCATGCAACGGACTGAGTTAATGTTTGCATGTAAACTGATACAGTATCACAAAACATAATATCCCGATATTCTCGATATTTTCTTACACCCCTAGTACAGACTTGTTCCCACCTCATCCTCCGCCTGTCCCAGCTCTTTCTTCAGCTCCTCCACCCTCAGTCGTAGCTTCTTGACTTCGGCCTCGTGGCTCTCCACCCTCCGGTTGGCGTGGGCGAGCTCCACCATCTTCTCCTGGTACTGCTTCTTCAGCTTAGAGTGAACATGGCGAAGGTCAGAGAGCTCCTGAGGACAGAATAGACAGACAGAGAGGACAGGCTTAGAGACGGCTGTTTCCACCACAGAGCTGACCCTGGTCAACCAGCTCGACTGAAAAAATATTAGCCGACTAATCGGTTCTTCAATCGGTTAATTGTTTAAGTTACTTATGAAGTAAAAACACCAAATATTTGCTGATCTACGATATGAAGATCGGTTCAAACATGGAATCCAAAGAGCAAATAATGTATTTCATAATGAAAAATTATTATTAACGAAAGAATATCATTAGCTGTAATAATATTTTATTAGCAAAACTGCCGCCCCATACATGGAACTTTTTCCACAGATCCACGCCAAATGAAACTCACTACAATATAACAATTAGAGCCCCACTGATACTGGATTTTAGAGGTGGAAACCAATACAGGTAATGTCATAGAACTATCCCATTTGTTTCCTCAAAAGGACTAAAGTACTGGATTTTCTCAGGAAAAGCAAATAACTGTTGCAATCACTTTAGACTGGGACCAGAATCAGTTGATAGAATAAAGAAGTGACCGTTCATTTCACTTAAAAAAGTTGAAATTTGGCTATTAAGGAATTATGAGTGCAATATGTACTGAGTGGGACATTTTACTACTGTCATTTTGGCATTTCTGTACTGGAAAATAAATAATATAAACTGAAATCTGCCCCTAAAAACACAATGTATTGGTCAGACTCTAATGTCAATACAAAGTAAATACTTCAATCATATAAATATGAAATCAATATTGTGTTGATATCCAATTGAAATCAAAATGTGCCTCCCACCAAACTTCCCATACAGCATCTTCAGACCTTCCACAACAAACAATCCATTATTAATGAGTATGGCTGATGACTTCTGCCATAGCTGAACGCATTACTGCCAGGACCGAGCATAGCAGCAGTGCTGCTGGCACTCTTATTATGCTGTGTTCAGGCCAAGAGCGAAGCAAATTTTCCCCTCGCTTTACTCGCGCGACTTGGACCGCCGGTATCATTTGTGTTAGACACGCCATTTCCGCCATCAACCATGGAAGAAATAACCGCTGTTGATGGCAACGGACAAAATGCCGAACTCGAGGCTTCAAAACGGCGGTTCTCAAACCAATGGGTAATGTCACAGTGGCTATGTCCACTTCAAGTTAAGCCTGGTTGAACTCTTGTTGTGGATTATGAGAAATACTTCATATATCCAATAGACACAAGGCTTTAAGTGAGGAAGGAAGACTCACTTTAGCAAAGTCATGTTTTCCTCATCTCAACAAAGGTGTGGTGTTACACAGAGACCGTAGCTAGGAACGGCTCTCTATCCCTGCTTTCTACGCAAACCACCAGCTATCTGAAAGAGCAGGAACAACATCCAACACATACGTGGGTGTAATGGCCTCTAATTGGACATGTCTGCATGCTAACATTTGGTTGTGTTCCAAACCGTTACAAATAGGGCTTTTTTTTCATCTGTTTATCAGGCTGTAATTTCAGGTAATTGGTGGTTGTGGTCTAGTTTGAGCCAACAAAAAAAGCTACTACTCCACAGGTTTGCATCAGCTGAGGAAAGGCTGCACTTGGAGCTAATGGCATCATCAATAATGCACCATTGTCACTCACTGCACTTTCATGTACTTTGATGGCGTTGATTCAGACCTCCCCTCTCTCTTGCTGTCTCACACATAACGGCTCCCCAGACGGAGCCGCTTCCAAGAAAGCGTTTCTGCATTTATACGACAATAGGATGGAGAGAAATGAGAGATCTACAGGAACAATAAAAGACGAGCGCGGATCAAGGAGTGGGAAATGCCCTTGACTTATTTATATCTGTATTTGATCCACCCTCTAGGTTTATTATGTGTTAAATATTTGATTCTTTGGCAATACTTCATTTTATAGGTCCACAAATGTCATGGTATTTAGGTGATAATTAGCATGTTACCTATTTAAAATTTCTTTGGAATTACTGCCAAATTACCCCAATATTTACCTCAAAATTGATCAAAAATTACTTTATTATAAACATTATTTAATAATTATATTCCACTATTTCCCAATAGCTGGTAATTTATTTAATCCATTTCCAGGAAAATTTAATTTTAATTTTAAATTTTTTTTTTTAATTTTAACGATTATATGCTATTTTAGCATATAATGATGAAATAATGTTATCATTTTCGATACATTTTGAGGTAAATATTGGGGTAATTTGGCAGAAATTCCAAAGAAATTTCATATAGGTTACTTGCTAAAATAAATTCATTTAAAATTAAAATTAAATTTTCCTGGAAATGTATTAAATAAATTACCAGCTATTGGGAAATAGCAGAATATAATCATTAAATAATGTTTATAATAAAGACAATTTTGATCAATTTTGAGGTAAATATTGGGATAATTTGGCCGTAATTCCAAAGAAATTTCAAATAGGTTACTTGCTAATTATCACCTAATTACCATGAAATTTGCGAACCTGTAAAATGAAGTATTACCGAATCTATCAACACAGATTTAGCCTTGGACTGAGAGTGTTACATGTGCAGAGCTGACATACTTTGATTAGAAGAGGAGTCGGTGCTTTATCTGTTTAAATAATGAGAAATTCCTTAAGAGAGGTGGCACACATTCCCTTCCCCCCTCACTGAATATTTAGCTGATAATCAAGGCAGAATGCCTGAATGCCACACAAATACTAGTGTAACCCCAGAGCCAGATCAAACAAAGAGAGCGGCGGGGTGATGCAGGAGGGAATAATTAAAAGGATGGGGGGGTGGTGGAAGGAGACAGGGATGCAGGGATGAGGAGACAGATGAGGAGAAGTGGGGGGGAGGTGGTAATTGGAGGGTTGGTATGTTACAGGACAATAAAAGGTGAGCATAAGAACAAAGGAGAGAGACAGAGTGCAGCCTGAACATGAGAAAAATGAGATCACCCAACATGTCTGACACGGCAAACCGCCCCCCCTTCCGCCAGTTTTACTTCCTGTTTTTTGGTTAACGTTCTTTCTCAAACAGACATTGGGGGTGTCGTTAATAGTCAGATGTAATTCATTACCATAGCAACCAGATTGCATCGTTTCTTAACCCAGTTTAGATGAATTTACTGTTTATCAGACCACAAGATGAGACAAGAATTAGCGCAACACGCCGACTCTCTCGCTCTCTACTTCACCGTCTCCTCCTGGTGAGGCGGCCACGCCGGCCACAGCGCACCGGAGGACGCATAGACATGTTGCCGAGGTCCACCGTTTGAAATTCAGTTTTGGAGATGCACCGTCGACCAGAACCGGCTGCTCTCGCCTCAGCTCCCAGCACCGACACCTCACCGGGCTGCTCTGTGATTCGTTTATTTCTCTAACAGGACTTTTCTCTAGTTTTCTGTTGGGCTGAAAGTTTTGCGCTTCCCGTCGTCCGGACCTGTCCAGACCCAGCAAAACCTCCAAAACGGCATCGGCTGCTTTCCATTAATTTATCTCCAGGAGAAAGATAAGCTATGCATGAAAAGATAAGTTATTTAGTTCAAATTTCAGATTTGGAGAAAATCAACAACTAATATCTAACCAGAATGATTTATGTAAAGGACTTAACGTTAGCTCCGTATCGTTTTAGTTGGAAAGCTGTTTTGTTGTTTAGTTCAGCTGTTGTCGACCATTAACGTTACCAGATACGCCAGGAATATTTTGCTGACTCATTTTCGTTTGGTATTGTAATTTACGTTTTACCAATGCTTATATTTTAGTCTTCAGATGACATCCGGTAGAGTTAGCCCCAGTTTCAGCCTCAGGCAGTTCACAAAGACCAATAGGTAACGTACAAAAGCTAGCGTTAGCGTCTGTTTTCCCTGCAGAATGTTAAGGTTGGGCCCGCGTTTTGACTAGGTACGAAGGACATTCTGTAAATTTATGGAACTTTCCGTTTTAGGATTAACATAAGTGTCCGTAAATGGTGCAGAGGACATCCTGTTAATCAACAGAAATTTCCGTTTTAGGATTGAAGAAAATGTCCGTAAACTTAAAGATAGGGTCG
>CAKAKR010035465.1:0-11081 GCA_916700685.1 Adelosebastes latens
CTGATGGATGGTCGGGGTCAGTGGTTCAGCTGTGGAGTTCAAGCCTGCGGGCTCCGTAGACCCCCCCCCATCCTTCTGCCGGCCTCCCCCCCCACCTTTTTACTACCGCTGCTCTCTCCTCCCTCTCGGATGAAAACAATGTCAGAAACCCAAAGCTGGGCGCTCAGCTGAGAAAACTCATAACTCTCCCCTCAGCGCCCACCTTCCCCAACACTCACTGTTAACACTTTCATTCCTCGCTGGGCCCTCAAATAGACCCGGCTTACTGGGGCCACATAAATCACGGGAGGGTCAGGCTGGGCCTTTAGAGTCAGGCCTCACCTCATGTTGAATGGGTAGAGGCAGGTCACTCACTGTCACTGCACTGTGAGTTATCTCTTTATAATGACGCCTCTTGGCTGTCTGTGAATGTGTGTGAACTTACATGTTATCCAATTTTTTTTTAAAAAGAACTCCTCTGCTTTAATTTTTTGACGTTGACTCAAATTAGAACGATTGTTTTTGCTACTTTTGGCCGAGAGTTGCATTAGCTCACCGCGCTCTTTGTGGTGCTGTTTACTGTCTGATTGCTCGGCCTCACATCTGTGGAGCTCCTGATCACCTAACGACTCCACGGCGGGGGTGTCTGGAGAGTCTCAGATCCCAGACCTGAATCCGTACTGACACACACTCTGCTCTTATGCTAATCACGATGTTTAGGAACATTGAACCGACACGGGGGTCGGGACTGGGCTGGACGGGGTTTTGTTGGGTGGGAGGCCCGACGAATTCCAGTAGTTTTGAAACATGGCAATTATCAGCATTAGCCTGCACCCCCGACCCAAACCGCCAAAGTGAGCGGAAATGGCAGCAATCAGGCCCGATTTCCCTCAGAGATGCTGGATGGGCTGGACACACACATCCCAGAGACAGTCAGGGAGGGAGAGCTGCACCAGATCCGTGCGAGCCCCCTGACAGATGGGAGCGGAGCGGGGCAAGTCCCGGGGCTGACAGCAATGTTGCCAAAATTGCTCTTGGATTGACTAACAATTAAGATATCAGAAGAGATCACGGCAGCTCACTGACAGCTGCTTCAATTGTTTGCACCTGCTCCTCTGGTGTTCTGCACATGTCTGGCATGGATTAGGCCGACTCGTGCTGGCCACATTTCACCTTTCCACAAGTGATTTACTCCAGAATCATCCTCCTGCCTCACGAGCTTGTTGAACACACCCAGTGGCTGCTCTCCCATTAGGAGGAGGGGTGGGAGGAGGGAGCGTAATGGCATCATTATCATCGTCATTGTCATTAGCAGCATTGTTATGTATCTCTCATCTCTTCTTTCGCTTCTGTTTAACTGCTACAGTAGAGTTTTCAGTCTGAACTACGTGATACAAACAAGAACTAAACTCTGTTTTGAACAGTCTACCTCACGTGTAATATATGTGTGGGGTTGTGAAATCCAAGGGGGGGTTTCTTTACATTGCATCAGTGGCTTTCCAGCACACTGGCAGAAGATCTTGATAAGCCCGTGAAAACTGAACTCAGGGTTTGTTGAAGCCTTGGTGTGATAAAGAAAGCCTTTGTGTGGTGCGCTGCTGCCTGCTGGTACCCTATCCTGCTGGGTTGGGGTTGGACTGATGTGATGGGTTGACGGCCGCAGGTAAAACAATGTTGAACAGGTCTAGCTCACCAGACCGGTTCTGTTCAGCCCTGCCTCCTAAAAATTACGTTCCCATACAACTAAATTGCATTCCCAATTACGTTTGGAAGGAAGCGTATTTTGTCACGGTTTACGGTTGTCTTTTACGTATCACAAATAGCTTTGTAAGTCTATGACTTGCCCCAAACTGCATGTGATTATCATAAAGTGGGCATGTCTGTAAAGGGGAGACTCGTGGGTACCCATAGAACCCATTTTCATTCACATATCTTGAGGTCAGAGGTCAAGGGACCCCTTTGAAAATGGCCATGCCAGTTTTTCCTCGACAAAATTTAGCGTAAATTTGTAAAATTATGTATCCTCCTTCCCGACAAGCTAGTATGACGTAGTTGGTACCAATGGATTCCTTATATTTTCTAGTTTCATATGATGCCTGCTACAATCTAAAAATCACAAGTTGCAGTAAGGCGTTAAAGTGACGTTGAAACTAATTTGCATTAACGTGTTATCGCGTTAACTTTGACAGCCCTATTTTTACTAAACCTAACCCAGTAGTTTTGTTGCATATTCGTTTTGTTTTGTTTTAATTTACAACGTTAATCAAATGTTTAAAACTGTTTAAAACTGTGATCGTAATTCGGGAGAAAATACGTTTCCATCAAAACGTAATTTGGTTATGTAGTTTAGTTGCATGGGAACGTAATTTTGTGGGAGACAGGGTTGCTTCTGTTGGACCTCACGAGAGAAAAGAGTTTGGAACACATGTACCACATATCAGGAGCTGTTGTGATTGGTCAAGGAGAGATATAATGTCATCTCTGTTTGTGGAGAGAAGGAGCAGAAGGATGAAGAGTGAGGAGCACCTGGGAGGAAGGGGACGGCCCAGAGAATACACACACACACACACACACACACACACACACACACACATACATGGATGCATGAGCACACAGTTGTGTATTTGTATAAAACATGCAGTTCAAACAAGGCAACTCTCTCCTATTATCTTTCCATCAGCTTTAGGCTCCATTAAAACTGCCCTCCCCTCTGTGCACAATAACACCAGTATTCTCTGTGTGCTGTCATTGTCCAGGCACATAAGGCACGGTTAAAGCTTCCTCTTTGTGTGTGTGTGTGTGTGTGTGTGTGTGTGTGTGTGTGTGTGTGCCACAACAGTATTGCTTATGGACCTGTAGACAAGCCAATTACCAAAGTATGTCCCTAAAAAAAAACAAGAACAGGAAGGAAGGATGTAGAGGTGGCAGCCGGTATAAACCCTCCCACTACCACCTTACACAACCCAACACACACATATACACACACGCACACACACACACCATTCCTCCCCTTGTCTGGCAGGGGGAGACGAGGCCAGTTGTACCCAGTGCCAACCCCTCTGGAGCCAGGCCAGTCCCGCTGGACCCTCTGTATCGTATTCTGGTGTGGGCCGTTGTGGCTGGTTGGTCCCACTGTGTAACTCTAGCTCCGTCTCTGACACAGTACAGGTATGTCCCCTGTGGCCCAGATTACCAGGGGACTGTGTAAACAGCCCTGCTAATCTGAGGAAGTATCCTGTTGGCATATTTGCGAAGCCTGCCTCAGCAACAGGTTTGGTATTTCATTTAGAAAAGACATTGTGGGCATCATAAGACTGACGTTTGAGGGGAAATTCAGCAAATGTAATTTCTTAAATTCGGATTAGCATCACGTCAGAAATGGAAAAAGTTTTTCTGTTTTTGTATCTTATGTACGAACTATCACATAAAAAAAAAGATTTGATGTGTGAATGCATTGAATTCTCCTTTTTCATCCCACATATGAACTATGTTTTTGCATATGAACTTAACTTTCTATATGTGAAATTAGTAATTGTCAAAACGGCAGATGAAAACATTAAAAGGAGACACCCCAGGTGAATGGGGTAAACATTTTAACTAATACATATCACCATGAAACTTCCCCAGTTGATTACTTACATTCAGACATTTATTATTGTATCACAAGTTTTTGGAAAATGTATGTTTAAATATGCAAATGAGGCATTATCTTATCAAATTTGTGCTAATTTGTATACATTTCCAGAACAGAAATCTAAACATTGGATAAAGACAGGTTCTACGTTTTTTTGTTTCATTTTGCTGACATTTTTAGAGTCAAAAGTTCTTATAGAAGGAATTTTAATGTCTCTTTTTTATCACTCCATAAATCAGAAAATACTGCCAACAGCCATTAAAAAACAATTTTCGCTATGTTTTTAGGAATAAAATGTTCTATAAATCAGGCTATGAATGAGATATGAACAAACCCCTCTGTAAAAATCTTCAGAATATAGATAGGAATGAAACTGGAAAGTTTTGTGTATGTAAGTGCTACTGAAGTGGAGATTTCTGGCTCAGAGTCTGAGAGAAATCGGCCTTTAAAGGTATAATCCATACATTTTGCAAGACACTGCAGGTTAATAGATATACATATCACCATGAAACTTCCCCAGGTGATTACTCACATTAAGATAAATATGTTTTGTATTACAAGTTTTCTGAAATGTTATGTTTAAATATGCAAATGAGGCATTATGTAATGGTAACTTTTGGTGGATTTAGGAGAAATCCACAGACGCAAATAGACAAAGCAGTAAAATAAACACCTAAATGTGCGTTTTGGATGTTTTCCTTCCACTAGTCTGAAAGACAACAAAGTTGACCAGTGTATGAAAAACAATGTTTTTTGCCTGGGGTGTCTCCCTTTAAAAGGGTGGAAAAAAAATAGTTTGATGTCAGTGACTTGAGAGTACTCTAACATAATGAGGAAAGGCCCGTCAAATGACCTTACCAAAATCTCTGTATCGCCTGCCTTACCTTTTGTCATGGAGAATTCGGGTCCCTGCATCTTTAAGTCACTTTAATCTGCTAACAGCTTGGGCTTGGGCCACTTGGTCATTTCTTTGGCCCTCTTTCCATTGTCCTGTATGTCATCTCCAGGCAGACACTGTTAAGATATTAATGGCTGCATGATGAGATGGTCTCCTTACAAGGCTGCCCTTACTGGATAATTGATCATGTAGTGAAAGACATGTTGTGGTTCAGGTTTAGGTCTAGCTGCATGGTCAACTTTTTTCTTTATGGCACACCTTTTTCTTTTGGAAGCAACAACTTCGTCGTCTCAGGTGGACAAATTAACGTCTATAAAACATTAGTTGAACTTGATAAAAACGACGGGGGGAAATCTCATCCATTGCCGGTCTGTAGAGGAGAAGAAACAAAGGAGGAGAAAAAAACAGAAGTTACTGGAAAATCCAGAGAGATATAAATCACACATTAAATAATAATTCTTCCTGTGGAGTACAAACAAGTTTAAAAAATGTCCGAGTGGTTTTTCTGTTGCATTGACTAATCCCAGAGCCAAATGAGAGAAGTAATGAGCATTCTTTTCTGACATGAGTGTGTTTATAGGAGCTCAACTCTAGCATGTAAAGAGAGACGCATGGAAGCACTTCTCTTCCTTGGAATAAAGTAATTAAGGATCTCTCTCGCCCGTTTTTTTTTCTCCCCGCTCTCAGCCAAAGAACGTAGCGTTCCGCGTGTCGGTCGATCATCGCTGCAACTTGACATCCTGACCCGGACATTTAATTTATTGATCTTCATTTTATTCGGATGTGAGGACCCTTTTGCTCTTTTTAAATTAATCCAGGTTAATTTGGCCCGGGCCCCCTTATCCCACCCAGCATGAATGGGCCCTCTGTTGGGCAGAGCTGGCCCTGGCCACCCAGTTTTATGGGAATCTGCAGTGAATTAGAAAATCTGTCAATGCGAGAGGAGCTGCGCGGCGCGGATATGCCGTGTCACTCCACCTGTAAAAGAACTGCTCTTTTGTCCATTATCTCCCGGGCTTACCTGAGGAGAGTTAACCTTGAGGTCAATAACATCTCCATGGTGTTTCATGACTGGCTGGGCCTAGGCCGGGGGTCTGAGGAGAGCCATTGTTAACACGGGGGCTGCAGACCCACACTTCCTCCCTCTTTTGGCTCTCCCCATCAAATACCTCTGGGAAACAGATCTGTAAAGAGCAGTGACGGGAGCCATAAAGATGTGATCACTTTCACAGGAAAGAGCAGCCACTGTACCAGTTTGTCTTCATTGTGGCTAATATAAACGGCTCATTTCTTTAAATGAAGTTAAAGCATCGGGGTATATTTCTTGGCACGCTCCAGAACTTTTACGTTGCAACCTTTTTAAATGTACTCTCATAATTACACATAATATATAACTCTAGCGCTCTGTACCCCTGAAACCAGGGATGTGGAACTTCTCTTACTCTTATTTCCCCCCCTCCTATATGATTCATGCTCTTCTCTAGCATGGTCTTTGTAGTTAAGCACGCTGGTATTCAAATCTAAGCATCCCAGATTGGACTATAATTTGCCTGTGCATATCTATTGCTCTCCCCGTAATCATCCACATGGTAGAAATAATTGTAAGATTGTAGGAAAGTTTTGTCACAGCAGGGCAGCATTATTTCTCTCAATCCCACCCCTGCTGTGAGTAACGGGAAAGATATTTATGTTTACGCTTGCCAGAAATGGATTTAACATGACCAAGAGGAGCAAACTGACTTGTAGACTAATTAAAAAACGTATTTAAGGCTCTATTATGACAGTATAAACAACTAGAGATTGTTGTCTGCAGCGCTAATATGCTTATTCCTGCGTCTGCGGGGACCTTATACAAACTGACGCATAATCACAAGTCAGTTGAGGGTGTCTGTTTTGAAACGCTCCTCTGTTTAGATAAAGCCATTTGAATAGGATTTGACCTGCATGTAAATGGTGGGTTGGGAGAAGTTTACACTGAAAGCAGGCAGGCAGGTGCAGAGCACAAGGAAAGTCCAGGTGTGCTGCCGCCCACGACAATAACACAGATCCACTGTGTGTTGCTGTTTGTCTGCTGCAAACCAGAAGAATATGTAATTTACCCTTCTAGAAAACTACTTTGTTAAATTAAATATCATTTCCCTTGCTCATTGCAGAGATATTTTCAACTTTTTTTTTAGCAAGCGCAGTTCTGTCTGTGCACATGAGGAACAAAGGATTTGCCTAATTTGACTGGATATTTTCAAGTCAGTCAAGCATTTGTCAACAAAGGCCAACAAAGCGAGACAGACAGCTCTGCGCTACGCAAACTGACAGCAAATTAAACAGCGCTGGACTGATTACCGCTCGCTGTCCAACGCGGATTTATTTTACCAAACAAAAGCAGAGACAAATGTCTTGCATTGAGGTGCTCATGGGGTCTTTTTTTCCCCACGTTAAACACGACCATGCGTGCCACAGATCTGCAGAACGCTAATCAGGTATTGATCTGTAGAATAGCCTCTTTGCCTTCGCTCCTTTTCTTGGTAAACTATGTTGTCATTGCACTCACTAACAGCCCCAAGGGGGTGGTGTGGAGGCGAGGGAACGTGTCGGGCCAAGCACATCACCTGTTCCTCAAACCAAAATAGGACACAACTTGAGATTCAATTTTAGCAGCCAGTGGAGCTTAAACCGAGAGCAGCGACAGGGGTGTAACGACCGGTGATGAGTGATGATCACAGGCCCTCACTCACAATCAGCAGTCCCTGGTGGCCTCATTTCACTATACCTGCCACTTACTGTGGCCTGTCATCAACCGCGGACACTATTAATAACCCTGGATATGTGGATTTATATTCAGGCCTTATTTGAAATTATCCACACAGCAGAGGATATTATACTGTTATTTGTAGTTTCTGCTTTATACCCTTTGAGTCTGAGAGGATCTAAAGAAGTTTGTGCCGTCTGTGCTTTCATATCTGAGATCATCTCACTGCTAACAATGGAAATTAGACCATAGCTAAGAGGACAGGACAGGCTAAGTCAAGCAAATCTTTTGAGAAAGTGAAAAAAAGGCTCCTATTTCCTACAAAATCTGCACCATAACATAAGATTAAAACCCAAATAATCACACTGGGCAGTAATCAAAATCACAAATCTTCCTCAAAGGAAGAGACAGATCCTTTTCGTTGATTTCAGCAGCTGCATCTTGACTTTTTTTTCTGCATTCAATTTGCGTCTTGTCCCGCTGCCATATTAAAACACAATAAACCACAAAACAAATATTTGTTTTGCTTTTCTCCCTGGAAGTAGAGGTCTTTGAAATCCAAACCAGCCGCCTCGTAGCTCAAATTGGTGCTGTGAAATCTAAAGTGACAAAGCATTTTTCTCTCTCCCTCCAAGCCCTTATCCAGACGTTTTTTTTAACCTGCTAAGAGCAGCAGATGTTTCACTTTTTCATCATTTGGAAAATGTATACCTGCCTTTTTTCTGCTATTGTATATTTAATCCTTTGTGAAGGCTTGTGGTTATTTGCAGTGGTAATTAGGCTGTTTCCATTAAGGAATATTACTGCTAAATAGATCCATTACTCTAGACCCTACTTCGTCATAGGAAAATGCCCGACCACCACAGTGATTGGAAGGAAGCCCAGCCTGGATCTCAAAACAGAAAAGACTCACACCTGAGAGAGACAGAGGCAAAACTGGAGTTCCATATTGTAACCTGAATCCATTTTCTCCTGCTTTTATTCAGGTCAAGGTGGCTACAGGCTAAGCAAAGAAGCTGTGACGTCCTTCTTCCTAGCCGCGTCCTCCAAGTCTTCCTGGGGATCCTGAGACATTACTGGGTCAGTTGAGATATGCAAACCCTCCAGGGGGTTTCTCACTAAGGTCTCGTCCAAGTTGGAGGATATCTCTGCAGGGAGGCGTCCTGATCAGATGCTTGAACCACCTCAATGGGCTTCTTTCTACACAAAGTGGAGCGTGTCCAGTTTGGTGGCTAGGGGGTAGCATCTCTGCTTTTATGCAGATGATGAAGTTCTGTTCGCTTAAAAGTGCTCTATACAATATCCAGAGCATTAATATAGCATCAAACAACTATTTACTATGTAAAGATATAGTGGAGTAATAACATTATTATTCCACGTAACTTTCATTAACGGTCGCTCGATGTACTACGTCACCTGCTCGGCGCGTTGCTGGTTGTACTACGTCACTTGCTGCGGCCGTCCGCTGTCTGATAAACGTATTTCTGATACAGCAAAGACAAATGTAATCCACGACAAAATATGTTTTCTTCCAAACATAATTGAGGATGCATTTTAGTTGTGTGGGAACGTCATTTTTAGGAGACAGGGCTGCCCCACGTGATTTTAGTTCATGTTCGTGCATGTGAGCGTGCCCTACTGACTAGCTCACGGCCACCGCTCTGCAGTGCTCTAATACGGCGGTTACAGTTGATAACACTGTTAGCTCTGTCAGCACTGTTGCTGTTGTTTTCACAGTTAGCGCTGTTAGCTCAGCTGTCGCCATGTTGAGAGCCATGCAAAGGCAATAGAAATGCTTTAAATCTTGCATTTAGCACCTTTAATCTAGCCTTAACCTCTATCGCGCACTGAGGTGGTTTGTAGTGTGAAGCGACATCAAGTGACGCGGCCATTATACAACACTGTCATGTCGAAGAGGTGGCTGAGCCTGAAGGTGACGCTCTTGATTTACCTGCCGCTGTACCTACGTCCCATCCACCGACCCATGGTCACAAACTCTCAAAAATGTCCCAAACAATTAGATGACCGATATGATGTGTCACTTTATAAATGACTACAACTGATAAAAAAAGATTGTTGTGTGTATTCACAAAGTTCTAGTTCGCCTGGAGAAGCCACATGACTCCATGACATTCATAACATGCAAATGACTTCTTTCCACAGTACTGAGGAGATGGACAAAAACTATTCACTTGTCCCATTCATACATGTTTACAAGCACATCCATCACCAAGTGAAAGAGGGCAACATTTAGCATGTACAATAAGTGGGGCCTTATATAAAACACATTGTCTTCTTAAGGTCTGTGTTGAAAACTTTTCCTCCCCGTCAGGATCACGCCAGCATTGACAGAGATTACGGCCCGCAGCGTTTTTTGTCACCGATACGGCCGTGCGGTCCCCTAAATGGGTGACACTGACGCTAGGATGTCACCTGGACTTTGTTTCTTAGCGTGCCTCCACCTCCCCACCCTCGCCCCCTGGGGTGATTCCCAGCCTCAGCTCCTCTCACTCCTCCCTTTTGTATTGAGAGACTAAACAATGTATCCCGAAGCCTCGAGGCTATTTTTACACCTCCGAGCTTTGTCGTCCTCCCTCCTCCCTCTTCTTGTGAAATGTACAAAATGACAGGGCCGATCAATTGCAAAAAAAACATTTTCAGGCAACTTTGGAATAAGTGCATGTGGCCCACAGGGCTGTTCCACAAAAGACTGAAGGCCTTATTGTTGTTGTGTGCCATTATGGTGGCAGCCCATAGCGTGACAGCGCTGTGACAACAGCTCCTTTCAGATTTAATGCAGAGTGACGTATTGTTGATAATCACGAACAGATTGAGATCGTCCATGTTGCTTGTATTAGAGAGTTCTGCAGTTGGCATACGTTACACGGAAAAAAAACACTGTTATTATGAATATCATTCCTGCAGTGTTTGATTTAGCTGATGGGAGGCACCGTCCTCAAAAATGAAGTATTACTGTCCATTATAACCAGAATGAGCTTGTTTTTATAACTATGGTAGGAGCGGTTTTGGAAGGTCTTTTACAGTATGTTGAGTTCAAATCAGTTTCCCCCAAAAAAACATACAACTGCGTTACAGTAAACCAAGAATCCTCTGGCTGATGGACTATGTTTGACTTTGAACCTCAAAGTCATTATAAAATAATGTACTTCCTTAGATTCTCCAGTGAATACAATAAATGCTACAGAAAAACATGCCAGTCCACAGTTTACTGGTTATGTGTCAGTGCATGAATTTGGCGCCCGTTCTCTAAAACATTCTGCCCTGTCAGTGAAGCGTGCCCGTGGATCTTTTTCTTCATTGTTATTAAGTGCCTTGTATCCTTTCCCTGGTCTTAACCGTGATGACAATGCTTTCCAAATCCCAATCATTTAGAATTCTGTAAACAGACCACCGCTTTCATGTGAGCACAAACTACACAGTGAATACCCTCTAATAGCGCATATCAATTGCTATTAGGACCAGGGGAAAAAGAGGAGAAAAAAAAGGAAAAAAAAAAACAGGGGGGTCCGATTATCCCTGAGTCTCTAACAGGCCAAATAAATAGTACCATGTGAGTGATTTGGCCCAGATGGACACCCGAGTCCAGGGGAGTTAGAGTTGTCCAAAAACCATCAGAGTTTAGGAGGGAAGTCGGGGTACCTGCCTTACCTCAGCATCCCCTCATCATTAAAGGCTTAGTGTCCCAAATGGATTTTACAGTCACTGCTCTGAGACACACGCCGGCGTGGAGGCTAGGAGACGCTCTAGGCTGCACAGTCCAATGAAAACCACTTGTGGAGTCAGAGGTGCACTCTTGAATGAAG
>CAKAKR010035466.1:6429-19123 GCA_916700685.1 Adelosebastes latens
TTTAAAGCCACCGGTATCATTGGAAACTAAAAAACCTAAAGAATCCATTGGTCCCAACCATGTCTTGCCATCTTGTCGGGAAGGAGGCTAAATAATGCCATTTTCAGACGGGTCTCTTGACCTCTGACCTCAAGATATGTGAATGAAAATGGGTTCAATGGGTACCCACTAATCTCCCCTTTACAGACATATATGTCTCGGATGCATTGACACAAAGTTGAGTGGTTTTTGAAACAAAAAAATGTTGTTGGAGCCCAGTTTGTAATTTATTTGGGAAGGTGGTCCTCGGAAATGTTTTAACAATCAGAAGTGGGCCTCAGGATACAGAAGGTTGAGAACCCCTGTTCTACATGAACAACACAGCAACCCAGCTGAACTGAGTAGGACTCCTGCATCGGCCATATCTGTATCATGTCAAAGCCAAAATGAATGAAGACAGATGGTAGTTGATGATATGTGTGTGTTCAGATAGAAATAAAAGCAACCAGAAAAGTCAATTTTTATCCGTTTATGTTCTGATCACTGTTTCCTGTTTGGAGTTGAAGTGAACTGGACTTACAGTAGTCTACCGAGGTAGAATTTAACCCATAGAATGGGGAAATGTTATTTATAACAAGCACTACCAATCTCTCAGATGGTCAAGCAATGAATATCGTGTAAAGAACTGTGTGATAATCACTGTATTTTGTTTGGAATGAGCAGAGAAGGATGTGTGACTCTGTATAGATTTTATGAACATATGTCACTTATTCATTTTTTTTGTTGGAGCACACACAGTATATCACATATTTTAAACAAGCTTTTTCTGCACAATCATTTGTTAAACAATTTAAATTCATTTTCAACATGGTGCTGTTTGCTTGCTTAATGTTTATTTAAATTGTCCTTCTCACCAGAATCATGTGCATAGACAATTCAAGTATGAGTTCTTGCTGCTCCAATGAAAGCCATATCACTTTAATGACAACTTCCCTTTGATGATTTCTGAAAGTGAAAATGTAATATTTGAATGAACCATGAGGCCGGGGTTGGACAGAAATCGCTGTATATCACATATGTGTATGCTAATTTCCTTTATGTCAGGCTGCAAAACCATTAAACAGAGTACAACGATCTATTTTGTCTCATTGGTTGAGTTTTAGTCCATTTTTTGATTATTAGCCAATTACAGGTGTTGCTTTCGACAAAGTGGGCGTGTCCATCTCAGAAAAAAACATTAAACTCTTTTTTTTTAACTCGAGAACAATCATCAAACTTTCCTATATGTTGAAATATATTCAATCCACCTTTAGATACTACTGCTATTTCTCTAAACTAGTATTTAGAGTTTAGAAAGTACTACTTTAAAGAGGACCTATTATGCTTTTATGCCTTTTCCCTTTCCTTTAGTGTGTTATAGTTTTTTTTGTGCATGTAAAAGGCCAACAAAGTTTAAAACAAACAACTCAGTTTGTCCACGCCAAAGGGAGTTACTCTCCCCCCACAGAAACACTGCTCCTGAACTGCCTGAAACGCCTTGCATGAAGTCCCACCTTTTCTTCTGTAACATGGTGATGTCACCAAGTAACACATTTGCATAATACCTGCCTAATGTCTATTTTGGCACATCCTCAAACAAAGCTAGTTAGAGCAGAGCTGGAGCGGAGTCTGAAGAGTTTGGTTTGGTTGACCAATCACAACAGTTGGCCAGCTGACCAATCACAAATCAGATGGAGGGGTTGGGGGTTTCAGACAGAGGGTGAAAAGAGGTGCTGCGGCACAGCCAGTATGAGAAAAATAAAGCTTTTTTTTTTTTTTTAAATGAAAGCATGTAAACATGTTCTAGTAGAAACCCAAAATAAATGTATGCACCTGAAAAAGAACATAATAAGTCCTCTTTAAATACAAAATTTCATATTGCTTTTGCCTGGGCTTCAGTGTTTATTTTTCTAAATGTTTAGTTTTAAATTGAGTGAAGAAGGAATTTTTCTTTCATTCTCTTCTTGACTTTTTGAGCTCTCTCAGAACCTGCAAACTGAAATGTGATGTGGGATTTCTACCAGGAGATGGCAGTATATCCATGTGCCAGTTACCCATGTTTCTAGTATCATTCGGTCCAATCACATACCCGTTATAGTGTTTGTTATTTCTAATGTGAATCGTGACATAGCCATATTACCATCTATAGTTTCCTTAAAATAAATGTTTGCAAAACTGCAAAAAAATGTGCTCATTAAGAATCAAAGTTTTTATTTTCTGTATGTATGGGTGTTCTTTGTTTCACAGCAATATTATCTACCATGTTTTTTCACACCAAATGCAGTATTGGTTTCTCTTAACTCTGCTATCGCTCATTCCCTGCACAGTGTGGACAGCCATCATTTTCTGTGTTGGTGTTTCAGAAGAAAGAGAAGAAGGTTTTTTATTTTGGTTTGCTTTTGTTTGTGCTTTAAAGCAAGCTTGCTTGCATACTGTACAGTTAGACTCTGTGTGGGAGGCTTTTATCTCTCCTGTTTCCACCTCCATTACCGGCAATTCCCCCATTTTACCTCCTTCCCTTCAAACAAATTACCTCGACACAGAAAATCCCATGTGAGGCCGAAATCAATGCTGCCATCATTTACAAACAATCACAGCAGATACACAGAGGTGCGTCCTCCTTGGCAGGGGAGTGAGTCTTCCTCCACACAGCAGTGCTTTTTTTATATAGCATGAAATCTCTTTTCAAAATGTTGCATCTCAGAAGATACATAGCGGGTTTGTTTTGCCACTGTGACTCCACCATGTGATAAAAAGTATACCTCTCCTGTGTGAGGTGCAACTTGGTTAGCTAAGTTGGACATAACAAGTTCAGTAACAAAGAGGACTGTGTGCAGGCAAAACATGAAATGCTGCTAATATGTTGCTTTATCAGGGGGGATTTATTCGTGGTGGGCCTGACTGATATTGTGCTAAGATATGTGCAGGAAGCACTTCACTCTCTCGGGCCATTATACTGTAAATAAGAAAGGTGATCTGGTCAACTCGCCTGATCACGGATGCATATGAAAACTAAACTCTGGCGTCGGCTGTACGATCAAAATAAAATGCATGGGCACACAGTGAGTGGTGACACGATGCTCATACAGTTGTTTGCAGCACATTGTGCAGATGTGCGAACGCTGCATCTCATAGCAGGACAGGAGCAGCACATGAAATCTTACAGCACTATACAACACCTATATGTAACCTATATGGGTAACCTTTTATAGGAGAGGAGACAATTCAGCAGCCAACTGAATAAGATAGCTTAAAATGAAATGATAAATCAATGAATACATGAATAAATCGACCATAACCAGTGATGAAAAGTAACTAAATACAAAAACTCAAGTACGATTGTTAAACGGACAGTGTGTAAGATTTAGCATCTAATGGTGTGGTCGCAGATTGCTACCAACTGGTATGGTTGCTCAGTCCTCCCTTTCCAAGACTGTGGTAACGTGAGCTGCCGAGTGCAAAACCGTGGTAACGCCGTTCGCCTCGCTCAGAGGCCATCCTTACCATAACAACACTATTTTATAGCAACGGAAGTCAGACGGCGGCTGGCGGTACCACGGTTTTGCACTCTGCAGCTCACGTTGCCGCAGTTTCACAAGCATGCCGGAGAACTACGGTGGCCTTTTAGGTAACATAAAAAAACGTGAAAGGGCTTCGAGAGCCAGTGTTCAGTTTGTCTGATCTGGGCTACTGTAGAAACACGGCGGACTCCGTGAAGAGGACCCACTCCCTATGTAGATATGAAGGGCTCATTCTAAGCTGACGAAAACACAACAATACTTTTTTACTACACTACAAAAAATTGGTCGTGTCTACAAAGTAACCCCCAAGTTTAGAAAACGTGCAAAAACTCTCACGAGACTTGCTGCCTGACGACCTATCCTTACCGTAACCATTCGAGGTCAACTCCTAACCTTAACCATCTCGCAAGAGTTTCGCAACTTGGGGGTTTCCTTCTTGACATGACCCACTACATTTATTATAGTTTCTAGCTACTCTACAGGTTGTTACGAAATATATCTTTTTATATTTTATGTCCAACATGTATAAAGCAGTTAAAGCAGGATCCACCTCAATGAGCTACAGCATTAAAATGCTGCTTAATGCATAATATATAATAATGCTTAATATATAAGGTGGCATTCTACATAATAAGTACTTGTCCCTGCTCTGTTTCTGACACAAGGTACACTAATCCCACGGTGTCATATACAGTAGGTAAACTCCCATGATGCAGTTGCAATGCAGCTGATTATTTACGTATTAGGTATTCCCTTTGCTGCTTTCCATTTGATCAGAAGATGCTCTCCGGCTTTGACAGGTTGGACCTGTGATGGTGGAAGCACGTCAATAGATTTAATAATAGAGCTGGAGCTCTTGGTTGCTCAAAGCGGGTTCAAACCTGTGTGATTTCCTACCTCTCATCATTGCATTTTTATCAAATCCTCTCAACCCTTTTAGCCCCGTTACCATTCTCTGAATTATCCATATGCCAGTGGCTGCAGTTTTTGCACAACAGCACACTATAAATTTAAATAGAGAACACGTTTTCTATAATTTAGCAGCAGTGCTGCAGCACTAAAGGGGGATGCTATGAATACTATAAGTGCCAAAAGGTGGGGAAAGCTCAAAATAAAGCCAAACCAGGACATATGCAAAGCAGCCTGCATTAGCCTTCGCACTGACTCATAAATCACATACATTTGGCATGGCCCCCCCTTGGCTTGCTGACTAGTTAGCACCAGAATAGAGAAGCCACTGCTGGTCCCACTGAGCGGAGAAGCCTATTGAGCAACATCAGATGGCTCCTGGGGTTTGGAAAGAGCCACACTAAATCTCCCAGACCAATTTGGCGTGGCAGAGCTGGCCTGTGTTAGCGCCGCGGCTAACCTGGTTAGCAGCCTGTAAGAGCACAGTTGGAGGGCCCCCTCCTGCTGTTCGATTGGCTGAAATGGGTAGCGGTGTCAGATCAGGAAGTAATTGCCTCCTCTATGGATAGTTTATGACCCTGTTTACCCTGTGAAGAATAGCCCCTTCACATATCCCTCTTTCTGTTGGCGGTACTCTATCAGGCTGATGGTTGATGTAGGTGCCCTCGCACTATTAGAGAACAAAAAGAATGTGCACCTTGAGGCTGAAGGAAACAATTCGAGCTGTATTGTGCAGCATTGAGAGGGGAATTGATTGCTTACCGAGCATTGTGTACTCGCATGGAAAAGGTTTTTCTTGTCCATTGGCTAAATTGGGAAGCTTCATTGTGAAAATATTCCCTAGATGCCCCGACAGTGCTGTCTAAATTCAGAAATAACACTAGACAGGTTGTATTGTGTGGTTTGGTTTTGTGTGGCTCATCAGCCCCCCTGCCAGATTTGCGCTCCCTCTACCAGGACCCCCTAGTCTGCTTTGGCAAATCCTCTCTCTTCCTCTCTGTCTTGTTCTGGCAGGCCTGACGCTTGGTATCGCTGATGCCAGAAAAGCAGTTTTCCAATCCTCTTTGAGTCCAGTTAAAGATTAACAGCAGTATGTCTACAGAGCCAGGAACCTTTATTGCTGTAAATACCTTTTCAGCTTTTGTTTAGGGGATGTTCATTCAGTGCGATTGCCGAAATTGGGGAAATGGGCAGTCCATACAAAACACACCGTGAACAGCTGTCATTGTTTGACATCTGTAGAGGCACAAGGACACTGCTGGGATACATTTATTCCAAGATTTTGTATATTTCACTGACATGAAGCAAAGACAAAATAGAAAATGACTTCTCTGACTCTGTAAAAGTGAGGATATTCCCACCAAAAATGTTTAGCCACACTAACAGCGTATAGCTCTAGGATGGCAATGACAGTCGTCCACTACTTTGGTCATCCAGACTGAAACATCTTAACAACTACTGGATGGATTGCCATGAAATTTAATAAAGACATTCATGTTCCCCAGGTGATAATCCCTAATGACTTCTCCTGACTTCTCCCCTAGCACCACCAGCGCTGTTGACATGTTGGGTTTTTAGTGAAATTTCTCAACAGCTATTTAAAAAATTGCCATAAAATTTGGTAGATATGTCAATGGTCCCCAGAGGATGAACCCTAATGACTTTCTCTGACCTCTCCTCCTTCTGTAGTGCCACCAACAGGTCAAAGTTTTTCACTTATCAAGTGAAATATGTCAACAATTACTTTAGGGATTTTTTAGAGGCATTCATGGTTCGCAGATGATATATCCTAATGACTTTGGTGATCTTATGACTTTTCCCGTAGTGCCACCATGAAAGTAAAAATTTAAATGTATCCAATACATGACCTACAATACCTAAAGCTGCAGCTCTACTTTGTGTTTACTGTTAATTATCAGCTGACAGCATGATAACATGCTGAACTAAGATGGTGAACCAGGGCGCAATCTCTGGGTTTGAAAAGTGAAGCCAATGAGGAAGTGCCTTAAACTTGCATTCTTTCTAATAGCCAGCAGGGGGTGACTCCTCTGGTTGCAAAAAGAAGTCTGATTGTATAGAAGTCTATGAGAAAATGAGCCTACTTCTCACTTGATTTATTACCTCAGTGAACATTGTAAACATTAGTTTATGGTCTCAATCGCTAGTTTCAAGTCTTCTTCAATACAGCATGATGTTCATTTAGTAAATTATGGTCCCATTTAGAGTCAAATAGACCATAAAGCAGGGTATGCTTTAGTGGCGTGGCTACCTTGTGATTGACAGGTTGCTACCAAGGCGTTGTCCGGTCTGGGAGTTGTCCGTGTTTTCGTCTTACGTCTAAAAATGTCTTGTTCAGCGTTCAGTTGTACTTAGCTCCACCCTTTCGTGTCACATCTGGTTATAAAGAACCAAGATGGGGACGGCTAAAATACCAAACTCGAGGCTTCAAAACGGCAGACCACAAACCAAAGGGTGACGCCACGGTGACTACGTCCACTTCTGATGGTAAATATTGTAAACATTATAGCTAAACACCAGCATTTTCAATTGTCACTGTGAGCATGTTGCCATAGTGTTTGCATTTACCTCAAAGCACCTCTGTGCCTAAGTACAATCTCACAAAGCTGCCAGCACGGCTGTAGACTCTATATGACATATCATCACTCTGCTATCCATGATCTGATTTAATCCATCCTTAATGATCGAGGAGGATGAAGCTGTACAAGGTTGTCTTGCCTCTAATTGCAGAGAATCAGTCTCCAGTATCCACAATTATCTAGTCAATCAGGTAGAGAGTTAGAGAGCACATTGGTCAAATGAGTCATCACTCTTCTTGTATTCACTCTCAGTACAGTACATCTTCTTAACAAGTGTCATTACTAATATAAGATGAATTATTTGCCTTATTTATACATAATTCATACAAGTGGAAATGTCATTTCTGGTGGTACAGACGAAAGGGAAGTGCTTCACTTTCAATGCTAAGTATGCATGTAAACAACTATTGAGTTTTTGAATTATACGAAGAAGTGAAAAAGAACATTTCAATGAAGATTTTCAAGGAATGGAGAAAGGTTTGATTGCGCAGTGTCCTGGTTCTTGAAACTCTTTGAGGTTGAATAATAATTCGATTTCTAAAGTAAGATGAATAAGAGTATGAGATTAAAGCCTAAGTTAAATGGCTAACATGCCTGTTTTTTGTGTTAACTATCTGCTCAGCTAAAAATGTGCCCTTGTATCCGGTGTAGACAGGAGAGAAGGGCTTCAGCCATTAGTGCGGTGCGCTCTCAGCTGTCACACAGGAGGCCGTGCAGTGAAGGATGGGTGTCAGCTTTATGAAAGAGGAATGTGATACCTGTGCTGTCAGGAAGGAAAAAGCTGGAGGGGTGGAAGCAGAGAGAGGCAGGAAACAAGCTTGTAGAAAAAAACCCCAGAAGATAGACGGAAAGATATAGACTTTGAAAGACATCACACAATGATGTGGCGTCACTCAGTGCCCATGAGGCGAAATCATCACCTCCATCCCTCCTCACACCCTCAGAATAATGGCAGGATTTATCACGTATTCCCTATTCACAGGGAAGATTTCTCCAACAGGGAGGAGATGACATAAAAGTAGCATTTAAAAGTTTAGAAACAGCTCTATAGCATGAAAGTACGATTGCTGAGCTACGCCCAACAAAAATATCTCGTTCAAATCCCCCTTTTTATGCTGAAAAACGTCCGACTGTGTGCCACGATGAGAATGCCAACTTCAAATGTCTTTTTTTTTCATATTGTCTTCATCTGAATCTGAAGTGGGAACAGATGCACAGCAAGCTGGGCCCTCTGTGACTGTATTTTGTCTGTGCATCTGTATGTGAGTGTGTGTTGCATAGTCCTTTGTCTCACTTTTAAAGGCAATTCTTTTGGGGCCTTTTTTCTCTGACAGCAAGCTCCATGAAATCCTTTTCACGCACATCATCTCAGACTGGTGTCAGGAAGGCTGGCAGATTGCGTCAGGTGTCGCAGACTCCGGTTCCGCCACAGAGATCGGCTCTATTGTCGACACGGCGGTTACATAAACAGTCATTAATGGCGTTGCTTTGTTAACTAAGGTGACAGATCCAGTGTGTCTTCTTGTGTTAGACCCATCTGTACGCAGCAGACACTGTCCATCTTAACAAGAAATTCTCTGTCAGTCATAAAATTGTATTTCCACTGAAAAAACAACAACACAGCAGTAAATATGTCACCCCCCATAAATGATGACTTCCCCGTGTGGGCCAAATAGAAACAAATATGTCACATTGTAAGCTTTAACAATGGTCCCCCTTCTTTGTCTGTGACACTGATAGCAAACAGTTGCGATGTCCTGCTTGGGCTGATAAATGTAATGTGCGGGTGTTATGGTTGTATTGTAAAATTTCTCAAAATCCAACAAAATAAAGTTTGGTAATGCCTCCAGGCCAAGCGGTGTACTTTTGAAAGTATTGGGTATCATTTCACAAAATTTTATCACAATCATGTACTTTATTACCTATGTAAACAAAATTCCCAGAGACAAACACTTAGACCTTTACACATCGGGGGCATGACGAATAAACGTCACGAAAATGCAAAATATCACCTGTGAATATTATATGTCTAGGGCTTTTATTGTGAAAGGTAAGACTGGAAGGAGGGGATCTGGTATGCGCTGCCTTTGTTAAGGTTGAAAGGAGTAATAAAGTTTGCCGTCTTGGCTTGGATTACGGAGCCTACGTGCTGATGTTTCATAAATAAAGGTGCAACTCAACCTGTTTCGCACAACCAGTGGGCTACCTCCGGGTCTGAGAAGTGAAGCCGATGTGGAAGTGCCTTAAACTTGCATTTGGGTGACTCCTCTGGTTGCAAGAAGAAGTCCAATTGTATAGAAGAAAATTACCCTACTGTAAACATTGTAAACATTAGTTTATGGTCTCAATCGCTAGTTTCAAGTATTCTTCAATACAACATGATGTTCATTTAGTAAATTATGGTCCCATTTAGAGTCAAATAGACCATAAAGCAGGGGATGCTTTAGGGCGTGGCTACCTTGTGATTGACAGTTCGCTACCACGGCGTTGTCCGGTCTGGGAGTTTTCTTCTTAGAACTTTAACCCTTTCACAGTGTGTTTTCAGTTCATGAAAGTTAATTGTAACCCTTTTGGTCGCATGAAAATGTCTTAATCAGCGTTTGGTTGTACTTAGCTCCACCCTCTCGTGTCACTGGTTGCAAAAAACCAAGATGGTGATGGCCAAAAACCAAGATGGCGACAGTAAAAACGACGAACTCGAGGCTTCAAAACTGCAGTCCACAAACCAATGGGTGACGTCACGGTGACTACATCTACTTCTTATATACAGTCTATGCGCACAACATGATTGGTTGATGCCTTTATTCGCAGTGCGAAAGCTCAGAAAACTGACCTTATTATGGAAAAAAGTGTCGCTTTTTGTAATATTCACATTCTGGTTGAAAGTACTCATGACAAAAACATCAGAAAAAAAATTATTGATGTGCTAATCAATCAAATACAAACAAAAACAAAAAACTAAAAAACGCCCCCAGTGCGTAAAGGCCTTTAGAAGTTGAAGTGGCACTACAGTCTACAGCCATGCTAGCAGCTCTGTGAGTACTGCTAATGCTAAATGCTATCATCAACATGCTAACGTACTCATAATGACGATGCTAACATTAGCAGGCATAATGTTGACCACATTTATCATCTTAGTCTTGCGTGTTGGCATGTAAACATTTGCTAATTAGCACTAAACACAAAATACAGCTGAGGCTGATGGAATGCCATTATTTTTCCAGGTATTTGGACATGAACCAAGTAGTGGTCAAATTAAAATCATATTATACATAATCTCTACAGGCTTGTGTAGTATTCCCAGTAAATTGGCTTTGACATTATAATCAGTGGAGTGCCTCTTTAATTTAACCTGGTTCACACTGATCACACAAAAGGCTCAATGAAGCTACATGCTGAACACCTGTGATGAACATTTTTGCAGTATAGTCACCTGCACACATATGGGTAAATACAAGAGGTGAAAATGCCTTGTGTTGTAGAGAGTTAATGTGTTATCACCTTAATTGAGACAGATGCATTTTTAATGACCGGCCCTTGCTCAAAGCAAGAGAGGCATCAAATTATGCTACGCAAGTGAAAAATGCTAATGGATATGGCTCTGGGTCGCTGCTGAAAGACGAACTTTGCAGTTTTTTAATGTCCTTTTCCCCTTGGTGAAATTTTTTAACCTGCCTTTGTTTAATTCCTGAAAAGCTGAAAAAGTTGCTGTTGTAGTTTAGCATAACCTCCAAATATGTAAACCTTACAAATACCATTATAATATTGAATTATTATTAAAAATTTGTTGCATGCTGTTTGACACAAAATAATGTAGTAAATACAGACTGTTCATGGCTTCACGTTCCATAATAATATTCACAATCACCAAACAAAACATCTGTTTTCCTCCACAGTTCAGCGGTGTTTATCTCCGAGCTTCAGCTCTGACTGCACTCCAGAGGTGGCATTTTAACTCCGTTAACACCTGGAGAGAATCAGTCACATATCAAAGCAGAGACAGCTCAGCGTTGCGTGGACCACTTGTCAAATACACAACATAGGGACGCAAACACAAAGTACACAAATGTGTGTGCACGTATGCAGATGCACAAAAATGTGCATGTGCACCCACAGACACAGACGGGCACACAAATAGACTGATTTCCTTTGCTGCCATCTGTCAGTTGTAGGAGCCTCCGGGGAGTTTAAGGCTGCAGACTGTGCCACAGTTGGGTGCTAAAATGAACAGCAGAGCAGATGCTTGGGCTGCTTCTTTACTAAGTTCCTATACCAACTCTCCAAGAGAAGACTCAGAAGTGCCAGTTTCACACCACGTGAGGATGCTTTCTGTGTTCCTGTCATGCGATAATGTCACTTATTTAATGGCACCCCTCGCAAACTGGTTGTAGAAACATCTGTGTTCTGTTTATGCTAGTCTTTGTGACGGATGGGCTGCATAAGCTGAAGAAAGTTATGTCAAGACCTACAAAAGAGAACCCAGCAGGGGCCAATGCGCTGACAAAATGTTATTTCTACACTATATTTTGTCATCACATACACATCTGGAACAATCTCTCTTATTACATTTGGATTGTTCGACAAAGGCATTCTTATATAAAAAATATTTTAATCACATTATTTAAAATGTGGACTGGAATGTCATTTATTATCTTGTCTCATAAAATAGTTAGATGATATTTTGATGTTCTTCCTACATTGTTTCAATACAATAGCAAACTTTGGACCAAAGACCACCATTAAGTCCCAAACATGCTGCATTAATAATAAAAATGGCTACTTGGGGACAGCACAACAAGCTGACATAATATCACAACATCATAAAGTTCTTGGGGCGAGTTTGTTACAGTAGCCGTTACAGTTCATTAGCTTTGATTTGGAGTTATGTTTCTGGTCACCTGAAAACAATGTAAGTCCAATTTCACTCTTTTAGCTCTGTTTTTGGTCTCCACCAACCCCTGAGGAAAATATCTGTCTCTTTAACTACTAAATGCTCCACTATGTTCATCAGCTAGCCACTAACTTTATCAGTCTGCTGTTTGGTGCTGGAGTACAGTGGGTTTATCTGAACTGTTTCGCTGAAAACGGCAGTCTGCTGCATCTGGAAACGCGGTTGATGAGATTAGTGAGAGTGAACCAAAACAACGAGCTAAAAGATGCTAAAACAGAGTCTGCTACACCTACTATGTTGTAAAAGTGAAAGCAAAACCTAAAAGCAACATGTTCTAACATGTAAAGCTGAATAGACATTACATTTTGAACACAAACAAATCAGCTTCTTTAGGTTTACTTCTTAAGGTTTAGGCAACAAAACCACTTAAGTTTAGGGAAAAAGATCATGTTTTGGTTTAAAATAACTATGTTTCAAAAGTGAAAGTGAAACTCAAAGTTGTGAACACAAACAACTACACGTTGTTGGTTTCAAACAAGATGGAAACCTCAGTCTCCTGGGTGAAAGCCCTGAGTTTTGTGTCCCATTCATCGCCCCCAACCTCCACCACATTTCAATCAGGAAAGACTCTTATGAATTGAAGGATGATTTATTACAAAGTGCACGAATTATGAATGGTAACAGTCTTTGGCGATTTAGACCCGATGTGAATTAATAAAGGGGAAGTGAAGCTGTAGTGGATGTAGAATTATTCCCCC
>CAKAKR010035467.1:0-27965 GCA_916700685.1 Adelosebastes latens
TCCATATGTGAAGCAACTTTTCCATTTTTTGTGTTGACAACACGAACCTCGGGCAGACGGACATCAGATAAACTGTTCTTAAAGGTTTATGTGGAGAAAGTAGCATTCAGCATGACTGTAGTCTTTTGTTAAAAGTCAGCTGCATTTTTATGTAAGGGATAATGTACAGCGAGACGGTCATTGTTGTGAAATAAACCCTGCCATGTAATAAACAGGCTGTAGTTGTCTAAGAGCTTATATGGGGAGACCTGAGAAAAGACCGTTACAATAGAATAATAATAACCAGCTCAAGATGAATATATAGATTACATTTTTGGTTCTATGTAAACCACGGTTGTTGTTGTTGCTGGGAATGTGAAATGCAACTTTTGCTAAAGGTTAGTTTCCAAAAAAGAGCCACCAGAAGAGCAGAGTAAAAGTTTTCATGATCTGAATTTAGAGAGGAGAAAAAAAAACTCCTTACTGACATTTGTTCATATGAAAAAGTCACGGACCGCTATTTGCTAGATAATAGGAAATTGTGGTTGAATATAAAACGACTGAATTCAGCTCATGTTTTTCATCACTGTTATAATGTTAATACCATTTAGTTCTCTGAAGAATAAGAAAGCATAAAATACAATCATGAGCTGAAAGCAGATAATACGGCTGTGATTATCATCAGTAATATAACAGCTACTTTATTGAGTGCTTCTGACTCACACATGGTCTAGACTTTAAAGTACTGCGCTGATTACCTTCTTGATATAGGAGCTGAGTTGTTTCTTTAATGTACGAAATTACTTTTCTTATCAATTTCATTCAAACTCTCATGCATCTGAACTGTTGATAATGTCTCTAACGTCGCAGTATCTGAGGCTGAGAATGATTTACATCACAGGTTTTTCATGGAAAACACATGTTGACAGCCCAGATCCTAAAAATGATGGCGAAGCACCGCAAACTCAGGGGACGCACTGAAGATCCCGGTGGATGGTGGAGTCACACTATTATTAGACCTCTCTAATATTAGAGCCTGCATCTGTGCTGAAACAAAGGGGAATTAAAAGCTTAACATCACCCCTGAGTGGAATTAAGTGCTGATGCATAATTATGTTGAATATGCATGAGGATGTATGGGAATGTGCTCAGCAATGAAGTGCATTTTGTGATATTTTCTTTGTTTTTGTGTGCGGATTTCCGTGCATTAGTGTTTTTAATCACCAGGTCGTTAATATTTCTGGCTTGCAATGTAAAAATCAGAACCCTTTTCAATCAGGGATAAATTACAAAGTGCATATGTTCCTGTCTGTGTCCTGAGAAACATGATATTTTAATTTCCTACATTTTTATATACCTAATATCAAGGGCAAATATTGGTCTCAACTTAGTGTGTGTTGTTCTCATAGCTTTTTAAAATATTTCAAACTTCACCCAACGGACATCAGTGACCTATTTCCTGTTCCAGCTTTTGTTCTTGCGTTGATGCAGGAGTAGGTTGCCTGTCTCTATACAGTGACTGCCCCACATACGATGCAGAATGCAGTATAGTAAATCTCCTCGACTCAAAGAGGTTTTTCCAGATCAGGTCTGGATGTCGTCCAGCTGGATGTCTTCAACCAGGACAGCTGAGCGTCATCTCGTTCACCTCGTCCAACCTTCACCAGGCCTCGACAGAGTTGAATCTTAATCTTAGGCTAATGTACTAACATAATGTTTTCAATCTTCTCCTTCAGGACAAAGAACTCTCCACCACAGAAGTGATGTCCTAGAGACCGTGGTCCTTGTCAACCCTTCAGAAGACACCGTTGTATTAGAGGTGGGTTTGTCAATCGAGTAAAATATTTAATAACGATTACTCGAGTGATTGTCTCTAGTTAATGTTGATTAATTGCAAATTAATCACATTTTTCATCTGTTCAAAATGTACCTTAAAGGGAGATTTGTCAAGTATTTAATGTTCTTATCGACATGGGAGTGGACAACTATGCTTCCTTTATGCAAATGTATGTATATATTTATTATTGTAAATCAATTAACAACACAAAACAATGACAAATATTGTCCAGAAACCCTCACAGGTACTGCATTTAGCATAAACAATATGCTCAAATCATAACATGGCAAACTGGAGCTCAACAGGCAACAACAGCTGTCAGTGTGTCAGTGTGCTGACTTGACTATGACTTGCCCCAAACTGCATGTGATTATCATAAAGTGGGCATGTCTGTAAAGGGGAGACTCGTGGGTACCCATAGAACCCATTTTCATTCACATATCTGGAGGTCAGAGGTCAAGGGACCCCTTTGAAAATGGCCATGACGGTTTTTCCTCAACAAAATTTAGTGTTAATTTGGAGCGTTATTTAACCTCCTTCGTGACAAGCTAGTATGACATGGTTGGTACCAATGGATTCCTTTGTTTTTTTAGTTTATGATGTGATGTGATGTGATGTGATGTGATATGATGCCAGTTTCTTCATGCATTAAAGAAAATAGTGGCGTTAAAACCACTTTGAGTTAATGCTTTACTATCACGTTAACTTTGACAGCCCTAATTTGAGGTAATGTCAAGTCAGTTTATTTATATAGCACAGTTTTAAAAAAGACCTGCGGTTGACTTAAGTGCTTTACATAGTAAAAATGAAAAAGTGCAGAAATTGACAAATGACAGAACGACAAAAACACATATTGACATATCTAAAACACATCAAAAGCCAGAGAAAATGAGTGGGTTTTTAGCCGGGATTGATGTAGAGGGAGGCAATTCCACAACTTGGGCGCGGCCACGGAAAAAGCACACTCACCTTTACGCCTCGAATGACTATCTGGGATGGAAAGCAGCAGCTCATCAGGAGGACAGGGAGGTATGTAAAAGGTCACTGAGTCCGTTCAAAGCTTTAAAAAACTAAAAGTAAAATCTTGTAGTCAACTCTAAATGTCACTGGTAACCAGTGCAATGACGTTAAGGGGTCAACATGTTCTGAGATACAGGACCCGGCTGGTTGCATGTACACTTACATATCAACGCCGGAATGTTTTTAAAAAGGTACCCTCAACTACATCTCTGACCGACACATTTACCCGTCCAATCCCTGTAAGGCTGGGCATTGTTTGAAAATGTTCGATACTATTGTTAATACGCTAATCTTTGCTAATGATGACGAATGATGATAGCCCACCTACTTGATTTTGGCAAACAATATCATTATAAAAAAAAAGCTGATTTCAATTAGTTTTTTTTTCATAAACACGTAACATAACCTTTTTTTCTGATATGAATCCCTTAAAATTATTTTAAGAAATATTTGACCAAGCACTGATATCTTTAAAAAAATAAAGATGTCAGTGCTATCTATACATCAATACCAGTATATCTGCGATAAATAAAAATATTAAATAATAAGAATAAAGACAAAAATAATTGTTAAAAAAATAAAGATGTCAGTGCTGTCTATACATCAATACCAGTATATCTGCGATAAATACAAATACTAAATAATAAGAATAAAGACAAAAATAATTGTTCGGCTTGCTTTGGGGAATGTGTTTAATTTACTATTTTTTTTTATTTATTTATTTTTACAAATTTGTCCGAGTAAAATACAGTCTAAAATAGGCAAAACTAGGATTTAAATCAGGTTCTATCTAATCAAAGAAAACTAATTTATAAATTAACCAGACATTCACTTTGCTTGACAGTTTTTGACCGTAGTCTCTAAGGACGCATATCAGTCAGTATTGTGTAGTATTGTGATTAGAGACCCAGCTAATTGCCTCCTTCACATTTGTTAAGGACATAGAATAATAAAAAGACTAGTGACATTTGTGTCTCTTAGATCTTTCTGTGTTTTTTTTGCAGAGAATTCATGGCCAAACATTGTTAACCTTGACACAATTAAAGTGCTGCAGACATTTCTCCTTGTATCTTGGAAATGTTGTCTCTCCTTTAACCGTCCTCCGTCTCCCTCCCTCCCTCTCCCTCTTCCTGTCCCAGATCCAGTCTCTAGTCACAGACTCAGCAGGACACAAGCTCCTGGTCTTGAGTGGACAGAGCTCAGATCACGGTGGCCTTCTTCTCCAAACTGGGGTTTTCACCTACCAGACCTTTTCACGTGTCTTTGCTGATCCTGGGGTGAGTCACATCTACTGTCTTCTAGCACTTAGCAACAATCTGATGAAATTAGGGCTGGGCGATATGGCCAAAATCTTCTACCTGATGTAGGTCATTTCATGTCTCTATAACAATATATATCATGACATCTTATGATATTCTTATTCAATAAAAACATAGTCTATATGAAATTATTACATGATAAACCCTATTTTGAGTATTTTCTCATTTTATTAAGAATTTTAGTGCAAAATAAACACAACAGTTTCAGGTGAAATTAAAGAGAAAAAATAAATAAATAAAATATGAATATTTATTTATTATTTTTAAAATAATACATTTTATTTTTTATTATAAATATTATAAATATTTCCAGTTATACACGTGACTACAACTACATTTTAGTTTTATGTGCTTATTATCAATTTAGACAACGTTATTGTGTATCACGATATCTCAATATATGATTTTATCACGATACGATTCCATTGAAAGACAGTCAATTATCATATTGAATTATCGCCCAGCCCTAATTGAAAATGCATCCTGTACATTCATGAATGCGTTTCAGTGTTTTAAAATAGTTGAATTTGAAAGGATTGGTACATGCTTTGATACATTTTAGGGATGTATTTATTGGCACTGATGACAAAAATAACCTAATTTGGCGAGAAATACACAAAGAACTTTCTCATCTAACAATTCAATTTATATTTTTGTTCTATTTAAAACATACCCTTGATATGTCTACTGGACTATTTTATTCATTTATATATATTTTTCAGCATGTCTTTGCAACACAAGTCGACCACATTTATGCATTCACCACTGACTAATGTGTCTGGGTGTGTCCCTCCTGCAGGTCAGTGAATTACTGGGCACAACAGCCCCCAAGCAGCCGGCTACACTCACTGTGTCCTGCCGCGGGGAGGTGGGCTGGAGCTCCCTGGGACAGCAGCAGACCCTGCAGGAGTTTCTGGAATACAAACTAAACCCTGAGTCTGTACTTCCCAAGATGGAGGGCGTCACCGAGTTCACGGAGTACATCTCTGAGACGGTCGACGTCCCCTCGCCTTTCGACCTCCTGGAGCCGCCCACATCCGGAGGCTTCCTGAAGCTGTCCAAGCCGTGCTGCTACATCTTCCCCGGCGGACGAGGAGACTCCGCTCTCTTCGCTGTGAATGGCTTCAACATCCTAGTGGACGGAGGTTCTGACCGGAAATCATGCTTCTGGAAGCTGGTTCGTCACTTGGACCGCATCGACTCGATGCTACTTACACACATCGGCGCCGACAATCTCCCAGGAGTCAACGGGCTGCTTCAGAGGAAGATAGCGGAGCAGGAGGAAGATCAGTCTCAAGACTCCACCAACTATAGCGACTGGATGAAGAACATGATCTCTCCTGAACTAGGTGTGGTTTTCTTCAACGTGCCAGAGAAGCTCCGTATGCCAGAATCTAATCTCAAAGTGAAACGCAGCATCGAAGAGGCCTCCCTGACTCTGCAGTACCTGAACAAGCTAGGAATCAAACCTGAGCCTCTCTTTCGAGTGGTCAGCAACACCATTGAGCCCATTACTCTGTTCCACAAGATGGGAGTGGGCAAGTTAGACATGTATGTTCTCAACCCTGTCAAAGACAGTAAAGAGATGCAGTTTTTAATGCAGAAGTGGGCCGGCAACAGCAAGGCCAAGACTGGTATTGTGCTGCCCAACGGGAAAGAAGGAGAAATATCTGTGCCCTACCTGACATCAGTTACAGCCTTAGTCGTCTGGCTTCCTGCCAACCCTGCAGAAAAGATCATCAGAGTGCTGTTCCCTGGGAATGCACCACAAAACAAGATCCTAGAGGGGCTGGAAAAATTAAAGCACCTTGACTTCTTGCGGTATCCTGTAGCCACACAAAAGGATATCGCCTCCGGAGCTCCTCCCTCTGTTATAAAACAAACCAAGTTAAAACAAAGAACAGACAGCAAAGAGAGTCTCAAGTCGTCCCCGAAGACTACCGCAAAGGCCTCGAAGAAAGAAACCGAAGGACAAGATGATGTGTCAGCCGCCACAGAGGCGAAGAGCGACTCTGTCAAGGAAAATATATCGGAGAAAAAAGAGGAGAAAAAGCCCACTAAAACTATAAAATCTAAAAGTGATGTGCCAGAAAAGAAAAAACTCCTGAAAGAGAAATCCTTGAAAAAGCACCCGAAGGAAAGGGTGTCAAAAATGGACGAGAAAAAGGACAAGGAAAAGAAAGAGATCAAGAAAGTTAAGAAAGATGACTCCGCTAAAAAAGATGAAAAGAAAGATGTTAAGTCCAGAGACGTCAAAAAGAAGGACGCGTCCAAACCAGAGCTGAGGAAAATTACAAAGCCTGACCTGAAACCGTTTACACCAGAAGTCAGAAAGACATTACACAAAGCTAAAGTGTCAAGTAAAGCAAAGACTGGAAAAGTCAAAGCAGCAAAGGCTTTACCTGCTGAGCCGAAGCCAGAGGAGCCAAAACCTGAAACTATTCAACCCGAACCGCTAGAGAATGGAGCTGCTGAGGGCGCGTCAGTTTTCTCAACCCCCGAAGACCTCACTAAGGATTTTGAAGATATGAAAAAAGCTGAAGTTGTAGCTGTATCGGCAGAGCCTCCAGACAGTTATGAGCCGACGGCACAAAGCCAAGAGAAGCATGAAGCACAAGAAACCGTATCTGAAGTCCCACCTGGCACAAAGTCTCCAGAAAAGGAGGCCCCAGAAGCAAAAGTTGATGACAAAGAATTGACACGAGCGAGAGAAATGGAAGAGGCTCAAAAGTTTGAGGATGAAGGAGCAGCATCTCAGGATGAGGACGAGACAGAGGAGGAAGAACAGGCCCCAGCTGCTGCAAAGATTACAGAAGAGGAGGTGGAAGAAGATATGGGAATAGGTGAAGAGGAAGATGAGGCGAAGGACGAAGGGCTTGACAGGAAACACGAGTTAGAAGAAATGGAGAAATCAGAAATTCTCCTCGCTAAGTTTGTGATGAAAGAGGAGCTACAAATGATTCCATCCGAGGAAGAGGAGGAGGAGGATGAGGCAGTGGAGAAAGCCGAACTAGAGGAGGTGGAAGATTTAGATGTAATAGCAGATGAAGAGATCAAACCTGAACATGCAGCTGAAGAAGAAATAAAAACCACTGAAATTCTGACTGCAGCTGAAGAAGAAGAGGAAGAGGAGGGCTACCTGTCGCATGTCGGAGGGGCCACAGCTCCCATAACCTCAGTAGTTCAAGGAGCCGCCGCAGCTGAACCCATCTCCTACATCCAAGACGAGACCATCCCCGGCTACTCCGAGACGGAGCAGACCATCTCTGACGAGGAGATTCACGAGGAGGCTGAGGAGAGGATACCGCACCTTCAGTACGACGTCGGCGCCTACGACATCTCCGTTCCAGATCAGACCGGATCATTCGTGAACATTCACGGCATGAGGGAGATGCAAGCCGCGGGTATGACGGAGAAAGGTTTCATCCCCGGCGTGCAGGAGCAGGTGTCGGTGTTCACCAACATCATCACCGCTCCTCTGGCAGAAGAGGAGCACGTGTCCTCTGCAACGTCCATCACAGAGTATGACAAAGTGTCCTCCTTCCCAACTTCTATCGCCGAAGACCAATCCGTGGCGTCTGTCACGGCGCATCCGGCCGAGGAACCGCCCAAAAGCCCCGTTACAACTCCGCCTGACGCCAGCCAAGGCAAAGAGCAGCCGCTCTCTGCAGGAACTCTTTCACCACCTTCTTTAGAGGAAGACAAACAGTCCAAGTCTCCGTCTGATGACTTACAGCTTCCTGTTGCGGAAATGAAGATGCCAGCGGAAGTGAAGATGCCAACTAAAGCTCACGATGAAGAGGAAGAGGAAGAAGAAGAGGAGGAAGAAGACCAAACTCCTAATGTTGACATTTCACTTGAGAAACTCCAAGAGGGCTATGCTACTTCCCAGTTATTACAGGGTAAAGAGACAGATGTTGAAAAGCTTGCTGGCTCAGTTTCTATACAAGACACCAAACCAGTCCACCTACCAGTCGAAGAGGAAAATATAGATGCTGTTGCACCTAAAGATATTTCATCTGTCGTGCCTACTAGACCTTTCGGATCAGACTCAGTGACTTCAGAGAGTGAAGAGCGCTGCTTCAGTCCGGATGATATCACTGTGAAAATGGCCTCCCCTCCGCAGTCCGGACCACCGAGTGCAGCTCATTCTCCTCTTCGTCAGTCACCAGTGGAAGACAAAATGAAGGTCTTCCCTGATATGGAGGAGCTCCTCGACGTCGTCGCAGCAACTGAAGACAAAACTAAAAAGAAAGATGAAGCAGAGACACAAAAAGATGTCGACAAACAGAAAGCAGATCAGCATGAAGTAGAAGTTTCAACATCTTTGGACGACATAAAAGAGGTTCCGGTGATGAAGGAGTCAGAAAAAGACACTTCGTCGGTGCCAAAAGATGAAGGCAAGCAAACAATCTCGTCTTTAACAGAAGTTCAGTCATCTGGACAAAGTGATGAAGAGGTTGACAACAGACTCAAAGAGAAAGAACCTAAAGCGCCGATAACAGGTACATTTCCAGAGAGTCGTTTTCTGGACGACGATGATGATGATAAGAAAGATGATGATCGTGATGATAAATCCGCTGTTAAAACCGTCAAGGCGGAACAGGCGAAAGAAAAGGACGACACCACTGATGTCCCACAAATCAAGGATGAGCAAAAACAGAAATCTGTCATCCAGGAAGACGTTTGTGCCGTTACGTCCATCTCGGATGAGAAAGCAGAGAAAGAGGCAGTAAAGGATGACACCTCTGACATGAAACCCATCAAAGAAGAGCAAATCGCAAAGGACATCTTCACTGCTGATAGAGCCGTTAAAGATGAACAGAAAGAGCCTGAAAAGGACCACACTCCTGACATCAAAAAAGAAGCAGAGATGGAAATTGTTGCTGCTGAGGTCAAACAAATCAAAGATGAGCAGAAGCAGAAAGATGATGAATTTGACCTCAAAACCAAAGGTGAGGTTAAAGGAACTGAGCTTAAAAAGGATGATGTGTCTGGTGAGGAGGAGAAGAAAGAGACAGACAAGGGTGATATGTCTTTTATTAGCCCTATAAAGACTGAAGACAAAGAGATGGAAAAGGTCCACGTCGCAGATATCAAGCCTGTTAAAGACGAGATGGAGAAAGAGGTAAAGAAAGACGATATGCCAATTATTGAGCCTGCTAAAGATGAGATGCAAAAGGAGACGGAAACATCTGATATCAAAGTGATTGAAGATAAGAAAGAGGAAAACGAGATGGAAAAGATAGATGCTTCTGCTACCAAGCCCTCTACAGAAAAGGGGAAAGAAGTGGGTGACATCACTTTTGCTAAACTCACCAAAGAAGAAGAAGAAATGATTAGTAAGGTTGATACTGTTACCATGAAAGAAGAAAAGGGGCAAGAGATTTGTAAAGATGCTGTCTCACCCATTAGCCTCGCTACGACGGAGGAAAAGGATGCAACAGTGAGTAAAGATGCTGCCAAACCAACCACAGAGCAAGAAAAAGAGACAAGTAAAGATGATATTTCTGACACCAAACTTTCCAAGGAGCAGGAAAAAGATGCAACGACGACTAAGGATGACACTTACATCTTCAAACCTACTATAGAAGAAGACAAGAAGGAAGACATAAGTAAAGATGATACTGCTGCTATAAAACTTACCAAGACAGAGGAAAAAGATAAACTGCCAACTATGGAAGATACTTCTGCTGTTCAACCAAAAGAAAAGGAACAAGAGGAAAGTAAAGACGATACTGCTGCCATCAAATTTACCAAGATGGAGGAAGTAAAAGTATGTAAAGATGATGATGTATCTGCCGCATCAACCAAGCTAGAAGTAAAAGAGACGCTTAATGATGCCGTCAAACCAGTCGTGGAGGTGGAAAAAGGCCAGGAAACAAATAAAGATAAAGATGTCCCTTCTGCTGTCAAACCCGCCAAGATGGAGGAAGAGGATGTAATGACGAGCGAAGATATTTCCACCGTCAAAACATCCACGGACAAGGTTGTTGCTGAACCCACCACGCAAAAGGAGAAAGAAATCAGTAAAGATGTTTGTGCCATCACATCAACGATAGAAGAAACAGAGAAGGCAGTAGATAAGGAGGAAACTTTCACCGAGGAAGAAGTGTCACTTCAAGATCAAAGTACTGCTATCAAACCTATCAAGGAAGAAAAAGACGCAGTAATAATTAAGGAGGAACTTTTTGGTAGCAAACCTACCAAGGAGGAGGAAAGCAAAGACACGGGTGGTGTAAAACCCCCTGCACATGAGGAGAAGGTAGAGATAAAAGATGTTGTATCCGATGTAAAACTCATCAAAGAGGAGGCAAAAGAAACCCCAAAGGATGATAAAGAAATGAAAGTAAAAGAGGATGAAATGGAGAAAGAAAAGTCTGATTTTGTCTCTGTTAAGGAGCAGAAGGATGATACTTCTGTCAAAGACATGACGGATGAAAAAGAAGTGGAAAAAAGTGACATTTCTGACAAACAGATAAAAACGCAGGAGGTCAAAGAGCAGGAGAAGGCTGATATCTCTGATCACAAACCAATTCTGGAGGAAATTAAGGATAAAGAAACTGAAAAAGATGACACAAAAAAGGAGAAAGAAACAGATTCCAGCGTTGAGCAACCCAAGGACGCGAAAGAGACATCTAAAGTTGAAACCATCGAAGTCAAAGAGGACGGTCGTGAAGCTGAATCCATAAAACAGGAGACGTTCAGCGCCAAAGATGCGAAAAAAGGGACAGATTATTATCCTTTTGAGCCTGAATCTAAGATGGACGATAAAAAAGATGTAGATCTTCCCGTGGCTCAGACCTTGGAAGAAGAAAAAACTAAAAAAGATGACATTTGTGGCGTTAGTGATAAACATATAGATGAAGAAACCTCTGATAAGCTCACTGGAAATCAGAAAGAGAAGGAAACTTTTGCCGCAACATCAATAGAGTTGCAACAAGACACTTCAAGTGAAGACCTGAAACCAGTGAAAGATGACATTTGTGTGTCTCCCAGCCTCATCCAGGAGGAGAAAAAAGAGCAAGATAAACAAACAAAGGTGGTTGTTAGTCAAGAAGAGAAGATGGAGAAAGAAAAAGACGACACACATGTTGCTGAACTGAGCAAAGAGCAGAAAATGGAAAAAGAGCAAGAGAAAGAATACACCTATGAGACTGATGACGCCAAAGATGAAAAGACAAAACCGGAAGAGGATGAAAAGATGGTGAAAGAAAAGGATGTTGCTGACAAGAAGACGGATGAGATAACTGAGAAAGACTCCTCCGATGCAGACCACACCAAAGAGGAGAAATGGGAGAGAGAGGAGCTCCAAGAGAAGGAGATCAAACAACCAGGAGAAGCAGCAACGGCGTCCAAGTCAGATTACAAACCTGCATTTGTGGTTCAGTCCTCTGATGAAGACCGGGAAGATGAAGAGGAGGAGGAGGACATTTGTATGGGAGGAGCAGGCTCCAGACCTTTATCAGTGGAGCCGAGAAAATCAGAACATGACATCTCGTCTCCAGGTCTGCCCTCATCCCCAAAACCACCGACAGGTGACCAAACTAAACCGCCAGTATCGGAGCAGATTCCAGTGATCATACCGACACTCACAATGCAGGAGCCCTCTATTGATGAAGAGTTTGGCAAAGAAGAATCCAGACTTTCACTTGAAGATGTTGTGAAAACAGAAACCACAGCTGCACCACTCGCCAAGCCAGAGCCCTCCTTTGATATCGTCACATCGAAGGAGGAGACTATTCCCAAACAAGAAACAGCTTCTGACATCCCGGCAGCTAAAGCACAACCAGGGTCGGACTCAACTGAGAAAAAGCCTGTGTTGTCAACAGTATCGAGCACCGACAGTCAAGCCAGGAGCTCTACGCTCTCGAGCACTGAGAGCCAGTCCAGTGTGGAGGAACCGCCACAACAAGAGAAACCGACGAGCTCGTCGGGACTCAGCGCTGCAGAACAGACGAAGCCGGATGAGAAACCAGGAAAGGAAGCAGAGAGGGAGATGGAAGGAGAGCGAGATTTGGCTTCTCCGGGATTATCACAGCCTTGTTCATATTTTACGTTGGACTCTGAGGACGCCAGCCACACTGCAAAAATGACCTCAGAGAAGGAAACCGTCAGTGGAAGCCCCGGAGACGAAAAGCAAACCTTTGGTGCGTCCAAGTACGATCCGTATGAGAAGCCCATTCCAAAGGATCATGACGTGGACTCTAGAGAAGAGAGCGAGGTGTCTTTAGGTTTCGATCACGCCTCTGATATTGGTGTCGACGATAACAGAAGAACAAGCCAGACAGAGGCCGGAGGAGCCATGTTCCTCCTGGACGATCAGTACAAAGAAGAGCCTCTGTCCTTCAGTAGAGTCGACTACAGCCCGGTCTCCCTCACCGAGAGCGAGAGAAGCAGCCACCACAGTCAAAGTGCCTCGCCTAGATATGAAGACAGAGAGAAAGGCCAAGAGGAAGAGAGTGAGCGAGAGGAAAGACCAGATACACCTTATGTTGAGAAGAGCTTTTCATCCGTAGACATGCAAGATAACAAAATGTCCCAGGCTGCTGAGTCTTATTCCTTCAGTTCCAAAGAGGATAAACCTGAGAAATCAGAGAAGGAGAAAGAGGATATGAAGGAAGGTGCTGCAACAGGAGGACAAAGTGAAACGGTCTCTACCAGCGCTGCTGTTCAATCACCATCATCAAGACAAGAGACACCCTCTCCGTCATGGAGCCAATCAGATCTCGGTCAAGTTTCAGCTCCTCCCATAGCTTTTGTGGAATTCACAGAAAAGAAAACAACAGAAAAAGAGAAATCTGCTGAGTCGCTCAAAGACAAAATGGCGTCCTCTGATCATGAAAGAGAGGGATCTCCATCTGGTCGGCATTCACCTGCAGAAAAAGACATTTTACCTCAACAAGCGTCGCCTTTAGGGAAAGAAGAAAGCTCAAGTGATTCGAGGACGGCGTCTGCCGCCACGTTTTCAGGACGTGAAATAGACGATAATGTTTTGGCGTCTGACAACAGTCAAATTAGCAGCTCTGCCTCTTGTAAATCCATGTTAGACTTTCCCGATGGAAAAGAGAGCCTGATAGATAAAAGGTTACTCGTAGAAGGGGAGGACTTCAATGTTGATGATGATGATGAAGACGAAGATGAGGACGAGGAGGAAGAAGAAGAGGAGGAGTTGAGTGATGTAGATATGGAAAAGGGTGCCAGAGAGCAGTCTGAAAAAGAAACGTGCAGACGTGGCTCTGGTGATGGCGCTACGTTAGTAGAGGTAGAGGACTCGAATAAAAAGTCTCCTGAATCAAGCTCCCTTAAAAAGGAAACAGTCTGTAAACCAACACCTGATGATGCTTCAGCTTCAGACAAGCAGGACGTGAGTAAAAAAACACCGTCTCCTGGAACAAAACCTCTCAAAGAAGATGCTACAACCACATCCAAACTTCCTGAGACAAGGAGTGAAGACGTCGGTAAAACAGCTCCATCACCGGACCCAAGTGCTCACAGAATTGACGACAGTGGTTTCGCTACATCAGACGCTCCAAAACTTCCCGAAACAAAGGAAGCAGAGGACACAGACGAAAACTTCTTGTGTCCTCAACCATCCACAAAGAGAAGGTTGTCATCGGCGGCGGATTTCTCTTATGAACTATTCCAGTCAAAACAAGGAGATGACGACAAAGTGTCTCTATCGCCAAGCTTTTTGAAAAAGGAAACCTGTCAACCAACGTTCGCAAGCAGCTTGACGGGCAGCTTCTTGCCACCTTACCCTTCAGAGTCCAAGACTACATCCAGTCCCTCCCCTCCTCTAAGAGGTAGCTACGCCGACATCGGACAGAGTAGATCTGGAGGATATTCAGATGCCTCCCAGCTATCCAAGCTAAGCGATGATAAATATCACAGCCAAAGAGACGTCCAAGAAGAAAGTCTAGATGAGAGGCAGACCCTAGATTTCACCCCAAAACATGAAACTGCCTCATCACCTTGCACATACACCACCTTAACATACTCTACTTCAACATACTCCTCCACATCGTACAGTTACTCGTCCTCAGCCTCAACTTCTGCCCCTTTGAGCCAACAGTTTGGAGACAAAACCTTCACAACGATATCGAGCTCTGCAGTTCCTCTAGCCAAAGAGGAGCCGTCGTTCACGACAGAGTCTACAAGCTCTTACTTTGGAGGGTTTCAGAGAGACGAGTACATGGAGGTGACGACGAAACCTGCGACAAAAATGTCTCTACCCAGCCAGTTCGATGAGACCAAACCATCATCTCCAGTCTCCACTGCCAAACGGACTGAGGATCAAAGCGGTTCTGCAAAGCCTGAAACAAAGTCAAGCACTGATAGTTTTTACATGCTAGAAACTAAGATGACAACGTCCTCCGCAGCACCATCTTTACAAAGCGTCGAACCAGTAAAGGTGTCGGAGAGTTTATCCACACTAGAGGCTCGCTTCGATGTCTCTCCCCTCCAAAGGGCTGACTCGTCTGACAAGGCGTCCCAAGAGTCATCGGAAGACGAGGAGCCTGTTACACTTGAAATGGAGGACAGCACCATACCATGTCGTATTGGATGTCAAAAAATCGTGGCTGAGCAACAGGAGAGTTTTTCATCAATAACGGAGTCGTACGTGGTAGAAAGTACCACACAGTCCACTGAGACGAAGACCGTCACCGTCACCTCTACTGCTGTTGTGTCTAAACCTGACGTGGTGATGGAAACAACTCAACAAACCGCCTCGCTTACTTCACTGGGTGATAGTGGAGCTAGCAAAACCGCATGTGCCACAACAGACGTGTCCAAAACGGAGGAGGATAAAGAGAAAAAGGAGAAAACATCGGAGGTAGAAGAGGAAAAGTCAAACGGAGCTGTTGCAACTTTGAAAGAAGATGCAAAGGAAAAGACTGCTAAAGACAGTGAAGACAAGCAGAAAAGAGAGGAAAAGAAACCGGATGAAAAGTCGAGCAAAGACAGCGCGGAGGAGAAGAAGGCAACAGCTGATCCAAAGATGCGTGAAAAAGCCGAAGATGGTAAGAAAGGAGAGGCAGAAAGAGTAGAGGAGAAGAGCTTGTTGGAGAAGCCAGCAGAGAGATTAGAGGGGAGGAGAAGGAGCAGTATATCTGATTGGGAGCTACTACAGAGGCCTGAAGACTGCCCAAGTGCCCCTCCTCCAGGTTATGGTGATGATGATGAGGAGGATGAGGAAGCAATGGAAGCGATGGAATGGATGAGCAGTGTCCACAGTACCTCTATGTCCTCCTCGAAAGACACCTATCACACAGAAACATCTAGCCAAGGAGCGGTAAGGGCTGATCGTCCCTCTGACTTGAACACCGGCGCCACCTCCTCTTCTTCTTCACATCCAGGCTTCTCCTCCTGCGAATACAAACATCGCAAAGGAGAGCTCTCGCCATCGTTCATCAACCCGAGCCCTCATCAGCTCTCCAGTGACGAGGGCGAGGGCGAAGAGGACGGCCGCAGTGAGCACTCCCAGGAAGGGGACGAGGACGATCAGGAGCAGCACTCTGTGAAAAGGAGGTCACACAAGCAGAGGCGCCAACACACTCAGAGTTCCCATGGAGACGCTGGACAGGGGCCACAACAGCTGCCCGGCGCCACGTCATCTGGTTTGGCTGTGACGTTAGCTGGAGAGGAAACGCCTCCGACATCGGCGAGCGAGTCGTTGCCTTCACAGTCCGATTCTGACGTCCCTCCAGAAACCGAGGAGTGTCCGTCAATAACGGCTGAAGGAAATCTGGACTCGGACGAAGACGCTGAACATCTGCCGGTGGACAAATTATCTGGCGGTGGGGGCGGTCACCATCCCCCATCACCAAGGTCAGCTCAGAAGACTCATGACCCCCCTCCCACCCCGATGAAGGACCCTCATCCCCACCCTCCGCACCCGGATGTGTGCATGGTAGACCCTGAGGCTCTTCTCAACGACCACAGCAGCACAGAGAAACTTCTTAAAAAGGAGCACAAGACCACCAAGGGCCTCAGAAAGGGCAAACCCAAGTCGGCCTCCCCCGCTCGTAAGGGTGAAGTCAGGAAGAGGTCCTCTACTCCAGTGAAGCAGACCTCCAAGGACTCCGCCTCACCTCGGTCCGCCTCCCTCAGGAGGAAGGACACAGACCGGAGCTCCAGGCTGATCAAGATGTCTGAGAATCAAGGCTCCAGGAGTGAGATCCTCAACCCGGGGAAAGGCTTGGTCAATGGTGTCAAGAGCAGTTCAGGTGTGTTAACATCTTCACATCCTGCTACATGACATAAATTTACTGTTAAATCAGACAAAACATGGATTTGTTTTTCTTAAGCCAGAAATCATAATTTAGATAATGATCAAATACTTGATATTGGATCTTTTCGGCAATAAAAATGAACTCAGAAGTAGATCTTAAGACCCATTTGAATTTCAGCCATTAGCCACATTTACATGCTCATTAAAATCAGTGATAATGTAATCTAGTTCAAGGTTCTTTATTTGTCATTTGTCAGTTATAGCAACGGAGTCATTGGCAATAAAAATCTTTGGTCTCAGGTTCCTTCAACAAAGCTCATAAAATATGTATATATATATATAATGTCCGGTTCAGACTACACGATATCAGCCCGATTATAGCCCGACACGGCCGTCGTAGGGTGTCGACTCGGATTGGGAACGATAAATGAGATAAAATCGAACGTTTTATCTCGTGTAGTGTGTCATAGTACACGACAACCGACGCCGCGTCTGGGACGCCTCACGACGTCTCACGATGTCCCGACGTCCCGACAGAAAGTCTAGCATAGTTGATTTTTTTTTTTTTGCTTTCCACAACGTGTTCCGTCATGGCCGTGAATTTGACCAGCTGAGCACAGATGCACGCAGCTGTAAACAGAAGCACATGGCTACTTATTATGCAGAATGATGTCATCGGACCTTCCCAGCGCAACTGCTGCCTGACCTCGCAGTAGGATATTCAATCTAGGTTGTGTCGGAGTAAAAAAACACCACAGCCGTTGCGTCTTTGCGTGGCCAACTCACAACAAGAATTTATGACTCTCAATCGTCTAATCTGACAAAGTGATCATCGGAACCGTCAAAAATATCATGTAGTCTGATCCTGGCATAAAAGGGGAAATCACACAAGTAAAAGTAAAGACAAAATGATAATCTAAGGCATAAAATGGTGCAGTTAAAATATAGGGCTTAAATATAAACACAAGTAAATAAAAAAAATATGTTGCAAGCTTTTGTCGGCTGCTGATTGACGGTGCATCTCTCGCTGTTAATTTAGGAAGCGCTTGATTTATGCAGCAGAGTTTTCTATGAGCGGAGCATTTTAATCGCAGTCGATCATGTTCATTTAATTGTGGGAAGCCAAAATTGTGATCGCGATTAATATTCGATTAATTGTGCAGGCCTATTCAGGAGTTACAATGATGTACCTTACATTAAACAGCATAACAATTATAACTTGAAAAGGAAGCAGGAGCACATTTGAATGATGAATGTGCATGACGGACATTATTCTATAAAGGTTGCAATGATACATTGTGCTCATATTTTAGAATACTTCATTTGTATTAATAAATTTGTGAGAAGAATGTAATTTGTTCAGTTGAGGAAAAAGGTCTTTGCTACTGCAGTATACTATTGTTGCCCTCTAATGTTGTTTTATATCTTGGCTCACCTGCAGGCAACAACTCCCAGAAAACCAGCTCAGCTGTACCCGCTGGTCCACCCGTCTATGTCGACCTGGCCTATGTGCCCAACCACTGCAGTGCCAAGAACGTGGACCAGGAATTCTTCAAGCGAGTGCGAGCCTCGTACTACGTGGTGAGCGGGAATGACCCGGGTAGCGGAGAGCCCAGCCGTGGAGTTCTGGATGCCCTGCTGGAGGGCAAAGCTCAGTGGGGCTCCAATTTACAGGTATTTACCTTCATCTGTCTGTCTATGCCTTCATTTCTATTGTCTGCAGTACAGACTAATGTACAGAGAAACAGGCAGGAATACTAAAGTTAAAAATTAATACCTTTTAAGACCTATGTTGAAATGTCATAAAAAAGTAATACTATAGTATGTTGAAGAAAAGGTCATAGTTTAGTATGTCGGAAATAGAGGCAAAAATGTCGTAATATGGTATGTTGAAAAAAAACATACTAAATAACTGACAAACTATACTATGACATTTTTTTTAACATTTCTTCCACATACTATACTATGACTTTGTTTTGCTTCTTTTTTATTATATATACTATACTATGACTTTTTTTCGACATAATATCCTATGACTTTTTCTTCGACATACTATACTATGAAATGTTTTTACTATTTTTTTCGACATACTATACTACGATTTTGTCGAAAAAACGTCACTCATTTAATATAGTATGTTGAAAAAAAGTTTTAAAAAGTTCTAGTACATTGTTTTGAAAAAAGTCAAAAAACTTAAATATAGTATGTCGAAAAAGGAGTTGAAAAAAAGTCACTTGAATATGTTTGACCAGTTCTGTTATCCCCCTCACTTCCTCCCTACTATCTCCCCTCTCATTTTGTTTCCCCCCGTCAGGTGACTCTGATCCCGACCCACGACACGGAGGTGACTCGGGAGTGGTACCAGCAGACCCACGAGAGGCAGCAGGACCTGAACATCATGGTTCTGGCCTCCAGCAGCACCGTAGTCATGCAGGACGAGTCCTTCCCTGCCTGCAAGATCGAGTTCTGAGCTTCACGAGCCCCGCTATGCTTCCCCCCCTTCCCATCCTCCCCCTCCCTGTCATCTGTTCTTACTGGAGGTAGAGCGACAGCGAACAGCACTCTCTGCTTCTTCAAAGCGTCTCGCTCTCATGGTACCCGTCTCAAACGCATTTTGCTGCTGCAGCCGTCAATACACTAGATTCTGTTAGCTGAAATCAAAGTCAAAACTCTGGGTTTATGCTCTCTGTGACAGTGGGGTTATGACGCAAATAATAACGTACTTTTATGTTTGTTTTTTTTCTGAGTTAACCGTCTGCCCTAACACACCTCTTGTACTTACAATTGTGGTAAAAAAACATTTTCTTTGCCTCATATCTAACAGACAAATGGACATCATTATCTCACAAATGCCACAGTTAAACTACAGATTAGTAGCCTGAGGTGTAGGTCTCAAAAGGTTCGGCTCAAATCACAATTAACGCAGGAATATAATACTCCTAAATGGCAAATTCCTCATCCAAAGTGCCAAAACACTGTTAAAACTGAAGTTCTTCATAGTTAACTTCTCCAAATTTAATCAGTGATCAATAACTTGTTTAGATTATTTGCAGTATTTTTAGAAGAGTAGATATTTTTCCCATTTATTTTCCATCTGTGCTCATCCTTTGCAATTCTGATCACGCTACAGTAGTTTTTGGATTAACTCAGTAATAACATAATTTGATGTTACGTGAAAGACACAAAAAAAAAAAACGTCCCTTCTCGTCATTTGTGGTGAAGTTTTAGGAGGTGCCTGAAGTTGCCACTGTTGGACATCTTTCCTCTCGGCTTTCACAGCTTAGCTGGTGCATGATGCTTGCGTTTTAGCTCGGACTCTTAGGGTTAAGGGTTAATCCTTTCTTTAGCCAGCCTTCACGTGTGGAATGCAGTAAAAGTGTAGATAGGTTACTACACTGTTTGGCTGTCTATGCTCGAGTGAATTTAATAGGCGCCAGGCAAAAGGACGATGTTTGTACACTAATCATATCTCCGCTGGATGTAATGGTTCCTCTTTAAGTCTTTATCATGCTCTTTGTTGGTTGAATGTACTCCAGTATACATTATAGGGTAAATGTTTCTATATCAATACAGAAGTTATGTTAAATAAATTATATATTTCGTGATGATGCAGCAAATTATGAGGCGAATGCAGCGTTTTTTGATCATGCGTTTGAGAAGAAGGTTTAATTAACATTATCTGTCATTTCCTCTTGTTCAGCGACATTTTACTGTCTGTCAATATCACAAAGCGATGGGGGAAGAAAAAAACAAGCAGTGACCGGTGACAAATGTAGCAATGGAAGCTCGTCCGCTAGTGTTACGCCTGTGGGAACTGCAATATTTATACATTATTGGGGTTATTTTTCAGGAAAAAGTGTGAAGTGTGTTACAGGAGGCTTCTTTCATGTGCCTTTAGATTGTGGTTTCGGAGCGAGGGGGATATTTTAAGGACATGTTAGCCATTTTGAAGCGGAGCCAGGAACCAGGGTAAAACAAGTACACAACTTATGAAATAGAGGACCAATCAGTTCACACAGTATACGCACAAAAATGATCCACACTCTTGAAATAGTACACTAAATAACTTTGGAGCGCTGTAATCCAAATCAGCATTAATTCCACATCCTGAAATGCCACTTTTCAAACGAATATGAATGTCTTCGAGCAACGTGTTGCACCAAATAGGAATGTACTTTTCTGAGAGTTTAGAAGTCGGATTTTTGTTTTGTAGTTGAAGCACAGAGAGTGAGTGTGGTAGCAGAAATAACTTTTCATTGTATTATAAAATAATGTACGAGACGGTCCCACAAACTGAGCTTTCTGTTGAGCGAGGGACAAGACCTTAGTTGTGAAGCAATTTACCTAATATTAATCCCAGAGTAATATTTATAGAATGAGCATGAATGATTATGATTGTACTGGACGCAAATATAAAGTAGGAATGTTGTTGAAGTAGTTTTGTGTGTGAAAGCATACGATACACACGGAGTAACTGTTTTTATAACGCAGTACGGTTCGTTTCTGACGCTGATGTGGTGGAGTGACTTTTCGGTGGGTTCAGTATGAAAGATCTTTATGCTTGTTCACAGCCGGATTGGAGACAGACGCACAGTTTTATTTCTGCATTTATATCCGACTTTTTAGAGTAACAATTAAAGCTACAGTTGGTAACTTAATAATATCTAAAAATATCTTTTTGCTCCGGCCGGTGCTTGGTTTTTGGTGCCTTCAAACTCGTGAGCTAGTGTTCACGACACGGGAAGTCGTGTACACAATACGCTTGGCGTTCACGTGGTTAAGTCGTGAGAACACCGCTGCTAAGCAACAGCAATATCAATGTTACTGTCGGTGTCTAGAAGCCACAGAGGATAACAATTTAGCAAGCTAGCAAGTGGGCAACATAATGCAGTAAATACAAAGGCATAATGACAGAGGAAACGTCACAGCTCATGAACTCTTCTCGTGAACACGACCCCATTTGGAGGCACCATTTGGTTTGACTGTTTTCAACATGGCGGTCGAGTCATAAACTCTCATTTTAAGGCTAAACAGTACACTCAAATGTTTCTGAAAACATTTGAGGTGAGAAATAGGCATTACAGTAACAGAATATTGAATCATATTTGATCAGCGCTGCCTAGTTTGATCGGAGTTCGCGAGCAGTGATTGACAGCTACGTTAGATACTCCTCGGCTCTGATTGGCTGTTTTTCATCGGGCGCGGTGGAATCTTGCAAAAGGAGCATTAAAAGGAGGCAGACGAACATGATATTTTTCACAGATTATCTGTCTCATGCACATACACATATGATAAGAACTTATTTTTACTAAAGTTACCAACTGTAGCTTTCATTCTGGTTTAATTTTCTCCAAATTTGTGCTGAGAAGCAAATCAGATTTCTTTTTTTTTATTTACATTTTGTTTTTTGTCTAAATAAGAAATCCATTTTCTCATCACATGCTTGTTGTTTTTGTTTTGTTTTGTGAGGACTGGGGACGGGCCAGGTTGGGCGATTGGAGGAGGGGAGGCTTGGATTTCCAGAAAAAAGACTTTTGTTTGAGCTATCGATGACAGATTGATTGTCAGGGTGTTGCCAACTAAAAACAGGGAGGATCCTCTGCTTTCACTGTTTAACTTCACTCAATCTGATTAAAAAAATATGGAACAAACTCCACAGACGGCTAGAGCGTGTTGTCAGCTGATGCTAGCCTGGGACCAGTGCCATTTTCTTTCCCTGAAAAAACTCATAACGCTCATATACTACCTTATACCTCATCTTCCAAAGCCTCTTTGCTCTGCTCTGCCTGGCCTCCCTTAACATTATACATGTCCATTATGCACTGTGTAAGCCTTGATATGTGATGATTCAGACAGCTTTTCTTTTCTTTTATCCCACTGGGGAGAATCTGAGTTTGATGCAGGTTGTATATTAAACAGCTGGGCACGCACAACTACACACCTAGTCTGGAGGGAGTTGATTAACTGAAGGGCACGTGAAGGGCACGGATCAGATTTTGCGGGCGGTCTGATATGTTGTACTCGTCGTTGAATGATGTTTTTTAAGTTGGCAGATTCCAAATACCCAGCCTTGAGATATTCAAGGCATCAGTAGAACGCTGTGAATCACTCAATACTGAACTGTATGACTATACAGGAGCCGAATGCACTAAAGAGGAGATCTATTTTTCTGAATGTAGAGTTGGTACTACCATGTGAATGCTGCTGGATCAAAACAATAGAGAAAAAATAAATAAAAACAAAACAAACACTCACACCAGCCTGGACATTTTTAGGGAGCTCAGAATGAGAGCAGATACATAGTTACGGTTCTGCTCCAGAGGGGAGAAGTTTGATTTCTAACGCGATGGAAAGCAACTGAGATCCCGTAACAAATACATTAACAATAACACAGAAATAGTAACTAACTGCAGCTGCAACTTTTTCCTTTTCCTGAATATGACTTGAAACACATGCAGACTCAAAAAACCATCGATGAAGTTAAACAAATGCTACAGTGCACACAGATTTGTACATATCGCTCTGGACAGAACAAATCGAAAAAGATATAACAACCTTATCCTTCTGATACCATTGTACCTGGTTTTAGTGACAATATGATCAAGACTGCTAACTACTCCTAAGAAAAACTACACAAAACGCTGACAAGATACCGAATGAAAACAAAATCGCATCTTTCAGTTCAACTTCATCGCCATACCTGCATTGAAATGAAGATATCATTTGATCACAATATGGTGTCATCTGTCCATCTAATCTCTCTGCATGTGATTTATTTAGTTATAATCCTGAATGTAATTGTTTAACATGGAAATAATAATAAAAAAAATACAATGCTATTTTAAAGAGGTATAATTGAAAAAAAAAAAAAAGCTAATTGTCTTAACTGGTACTGAAATGACCTACAGTAATATAATACTGGGCTGTGCTTTTATTGTTTGCCCTATTAACATGTTGTTAAGAAGACGCTGTATTGGTAGTTCTGTTTAATTCTATCTCTCTTTTTTTTTTGCATTGTATTACTCTATTAATTATGTTTTTCTTCCTCAGCGCAATATTCAATATCTCTCTGTCTCTTTAAATCTAACTGGTAAAACTAGAACTACTGCAGATTCATTGTAAAAGGGAAACAGCCTGGTGATCATCAATTAAAGTACATTTAAATCTTAATGTGTCACGAGTGTCTCTTTTGTCTCTTTACGGGTCATTATTATTATTATTATATCAAGAGTGTAAATCAGAATGCAACGTATCCTCATACAACGGTTCGTATGATATCTTACGAAAAGGTATTCCTCATTTTTCATGTGTTCTACGTATGTCCAGCAACATGCATCTATTTCAGCACGTTGCATGCATACAGTCTTTTCAAAATAAACTTCACAGGAAAAACATGGTTAATATTAGGAAATACTTAGTTAGTTTTAGGCAACAAAACTACTTGGTTAGGTTTAGGAAAAGATTGTGGTTTGGGTTAAAATAACTCCGGAAGTGGCGTTACTTAAGTACAAAAGTTATGTGACAAATAAGTCAACATCTGGGTTAAAAAAACTACATAAATGTGGCGTTACTTAAGTACTGAAGTTACGTGAAAAATAAATCAATATCTGGGTTAAAATAACTATGCAAGTAGCGTTACTCAAGTACAGCAGTAACATACAAAATAAGTCAATGTCTGGGTTAAAAACAAATACGTCAGTGTGGCGTTACTTAAGTACGGAAGTTACGTGAAAATTGAGTCGATGGTGTGGAGTTACTTAAAGCTGCAGTGGATAGAATTGGAGCAAATATGATTAAAAAAAGTTATTTTCATAAAACGGTCGCTATATCCTGACAGAAGAGACAGGTAACCTGAAAAAATCATGTTCCTCTGTGTCCTCCGGTGCTCCTAACGGCATCAGCAAGATTTCACAGACCGGAGGAAAACAACCAATCAGAGCCGAGCTGGAGCCTTGCCGTCTCTGAGCAGCTGTCAATCACTCACGAACTCCGGTCAAACTAGGCAGCGCTGATCAAATATGAATCAATATTCTGTTACTGTAATGCCTATTTCTCTCCTCAATTTTTTTCAGAATCATCTTATAGTGTACTGTTTAGCTGTAGAATGAGAAAGTTTATGACCCGGCAGCCATGTTGAGACCAGTTGAGGAAATACCAAGCACCGCCCACCAGCCGGAGCACAGCCAATAGCAACGCTCTCTCTCTGAAATGACCTGTGATTGGTCAAAGTCTCCCGTCACGGGCTAGATTTTCTAAAGCCTGAAAACAGAGCCATGAGGAGGTGCAGAAGTTTAGTTATCTCTCAGAACACTTGAATTACAATATGCTGAAAGGTTATTATGGACTTTTTGCCCAATGATGCTAAAAACATTCTGCCTCCTGCAGGTTTAAATGGGCAAATAATATCGCCTCATATCGATCGCAGGCCCCTAAATTGAACCGAATTGTGATATCGGCTGTATCATTGTATCATTGTCCAAAGAATCTATATAATATCGTATCATGATGAAACTTGTGATTAACACCCCTACGGCAGAAACATAAGTCATTAAAGTAAAAAACATTGGTCCTACCTTATTACTTAAGTTGCAGCGTCTCCCAGATTGTGTTGCTGACAGTTTCCTCTAAAATTAAAACTTTAATTAGTTCAACATACAGTAGTGAAGCTGATTATGCCAACTTTGAAACACTTACCTGAAACTGTTGAAGTCCTGTAGACCGATGAGATGAACCCCATCTGTCACAACATATTACATAACACTAACCAGAGGTTAAACTTTTTGTAGTAAATCAAATATGAGCTGAAGAAGTGAGCTGTTGTCTTTAGTATCGCAGACAACAGGTCAGCTTGTTAGCTTTGATACGTCAGGTGGAAAGATGAAGTTAAGCTTCAGCAGCTTTGGCTCAATTCTCGTTCCCCCACTTGTCAAAATAACTTAGCAGTTTTCCAGTTGATATCTACAGATCTTTGACTGAGCAGTGAGGGAAAGAGAACAACTCAATAATCTCACTCGCTGAGGGATGGGAGGTCGGTGGAAATCAATCTGGGCTCCGAAATCAACCTTGATGGATCCACGCCTACACCTGATGCTGTAACACACTCTGCATTCATTACAGCCGGTGATGAATGGCTCCTAATTTATCTTTGTCTCTCACTCCACTTCTCCCCGGCAGTAAAGTGTCACTGTTTTTTTATTTTATTTCTGCACTGGGGAAGAAATAAAAAGTGAAACAGAAAAGAATAAATTTGGCCTGTTGCTCGTTCATGGTGAATGCTACACTATTATATACATTCAGTGGGGTGACCGAGCCCACACACTGCTGCTCGGCCGCCACGTCGCCACGAAAAGCAACCCCCCCTCCCTCCTCCAGGTTACCATGACGATGCATTTTGACTTTGGAAGAGGGTTATGTGGGAGAAGAGGACGCGGTGTGGGCGTTCACTCAAGGTCTAACTGGACACCTTCCTGCCTTCCTGTCAGGTTTTTGTGTGGAGACTCGACGATGAGGGTAATTCTCTCTTCAGCACAACTAACAGTTCCTCTCCTCTCTCGGCTCGTCTTTCCCTCCCACTTCTCCCTTTTGTATTTGCATTTAGATTTCAGGCAATTAGCTGAGTAAAAGCTAAATCACTGAACAGTAGGAAGGGACACGGTGACCTCCTACAGTTGAAAATACACACGTGGAAAAGCTGCGACAGAAGAAATAAAATAAGAATTAATGAATTTTTATATAAATGTCAGTCTGTACTTGAGGTTTTCCGTTTCTTAACCTTTATCTATGTCACAGAAACAATCATAATGTCTTAAATAATTGGCTGCTGTACCATTAAATTTATAAACAGGGCTTGTATTGTATGGGCCTAATTTTGTGCTGAACTGAAAATAACAGCTTCAATCATCCACATACTGAACTGTCACTTTACTGAGGTACGTACTGAAGTACAGTTGAAGGTTAATGAACTACATAGTAACTATGAACAACGACAAACTCAACTAAATAAAACGACTCAAATCAGCAAAATTATTCTTAATTTCCACCCCTAGCGTCAGCACGTGTAAGCTAGCAGGTAGCTTGCTAGTTAGCAAACACTGTAAATAAGCAACTTACGACTTTCTCCAACAAGTGACAACTTTGTGCCGAGTAGCACTTTGTCTTTGTTTGTATCTGTAATCTTGGAGACACGCATCACACAGAACTACAATAATATTCATCATCTCCACAGACTAAACCTCCTAGCTCACCGGTTTGTCACCTTTTCTTGGTCAGTTTTTTGTTTTTTTTGGCAAATCACTTTGAATCTTGGATGTTAATTTTATCCTCATTTGCAAAACTGTTTAAGCTTTTCGACAAATCCTTAAGTTTCCACTACTAGTAAGTCTGGCATTTTTCATTAAACGAAAATAAATAGGGATGTAAATATTTAACCATTTAACCGTTAAGCGACATTAAGAATTTTAACCGATTAACGCTATCGGTTAAACAGTTAAAAGAAATATTTGTTGCTTTAAGGAGAAAAGCGGTTAGCGGTTAATAATCGGTTAACGAGGGTTGGTTATCGGTTAATTTTTTTTTTCTTCAAAATTAGCATCCCTAACACTAAACCAAACATTTTTGTAGCCGACATCATTAATGACACTTTGTTCTTTTCCACTACTGGAGTACAACTTAATAAACATCACAAAACTACCTGCAGCCAAACAGTGGTCGTCTTGTGAGCACTGTGAATGAAAGTAGCTGCAGTCGAGTTTGTACTGACGCAAGAGAGACGGCTCTGTGTCTGTGTGTGTGTGTCTGTGTGTGTGTGTGTGTGTGTGTGTGTGTTAGAGACAGAATGAATGGACATTTGTGTGTTTAAGTGTGTGTGAATGTAGGAAATAAAGCCTGAGAGAAAGAACATCCAGACAGATTGAATGACATCAGCTTTTGGCTTCCGGTGAGTCGGCGGTCTCTGTCTCCCTCTCTGTTTGTCTCCCTCCCTCTCTCTCTCTCTGTCTGTCTGTCTGCCTCCCTCCCTCCCTCTCTCTCTCTCTCTCTCTGTCTGTCTCCCTCCCTCTCTCTCTCTCCCTCTCCGTCTGTCTCCCTACCTCTCTCTCTCTATCTCCCTCCCTCTCTCTCTCTCTATCTCCCTCCCTCCCGTCACCGAGCATCACTCAGAGAGTCAATTACATCTGTGGGCGTCGCCATGGCAACGCATGGGAGCAATAGGAGGAGGCATGAGTCATCACTATTCTTAAAAGTCGTTTTGGAGAGAAGAGCAGTGGGAGAGAGAGGGAGAGGCAGCGGAGACAAGAAGAGAGGAAGAAGAGGAGAGAGGAAAATAGGGTGAGGTAAAAAATCAAGAGAAGAGGGGAAGGAAAGAGAGGAGGGAGAGAAAGTGGAGAGAAAGTGGGGAACAAGAGATTAAGGAGAGGAGGATATGACTCGAGAAGAAAAGAGATAAGGAGAGGAAACAAGGAGAGGAGACATGAGAGGAGAGGAGACAAGGAGAGGGGAGGAGACAAGAAGAGGAGATATGGAGAGGAGAGGAGAGGAGAGGAGAGGAGAGGAGAGGAGAGGTGAGCAAGCAAGGAGA